>JBBPTO010001473.1:505-15509 GCA_038094155.1 Pulveroboletus cf. aberrans
GTCCTCGATCGTAGGCAAACTCCCCGTCCACCATTAACTCGGAAGTACCTTGGCTACCGTTAGCTCAGTAGCAACCTTTGTCGCCAAACCTCGCTAGTAGGTAGGCTCCTTATAGATGTCTTGCAATCATCAAGCTCCATCGCCACTCGTCCACGGTTTAAAGACCACAGTCCCACTGGTTCTACGCCTGCCCTTCCCAGGTCAGCCGTAACAAATATGAGGGCAGTTTACTTCACCAAGTGTTGTCATCTCCTGCCAGCAGAAGGTCAAAGCATGGTGTGATGCCATCCTGAGAAAGCGTGAACTTGTTCTTCAGATCCTTGAGGTGCAGAAAGTCATCGAAGACATGGAGAATGAGGCTGCTGAGTACTTAATGCAAGAATCCATTGCTTGCATGCACAAGTGGTGCTACAATCTCGATGGTGGAGATACCTATGATGGGACGTTCATATCCAGAATTTCAGCCCCAAAGATAATGAACTAATGCATCACAGTGAGTTCTAACAGCATTTTTCAATGATCTGATTCAAGGCAGCCACAGGGGTTAAGCATGTCAGTGTACTGCTACTCTAATGTCTGTTTGTACTATGTAACCATGGACTGACGTTGCAAGATGTTTGTACTTGTTCTTGCAGAGGGCTCTCAATGCCGTTTCCCCAAATATCTGTTTCCAGTCAGTATGAAATTTGACCCCCTTCAATGATTATGGCTAAGAGGTGTATGAATGTACATGGAGTTGCCATGGCCCCCACCATGTTCTTTAGACCATCCCCATTCACCAGAACGTTTATTCGACCAACCATTGCTCACCTGTCATCTCGCCATTGTGTTTGAGTGTCAGCACTCACTTGATGCCTCCGATAAGCATTCACCAAGGCCCTCATGATTTCCCGATGCTCTTGGTGTCTGTGTGGCCATTATCACTCATTTGCCACTCATACCATGCTTCAAGATCAAGCTCTTACCCACTGGTCCTACAAACTTATGCCCCAACTGCATTAGGCTTTGTGGAAAGTTGAGCAGCTCATGGGCAATTGGGTAAATGAGCTGACTCCAGGCTAAGGTGCACCACAAATCAATATCTGATTTTCTATTCCCGGTCATGTAAGTCAGGCTAAGTATTCTAAATATCCATATGACATCACAAGTGGAAATTCCACCTCCCTGGGTTTCACACTCGACTGCATTGGGCTTTGTTGTGCATTCAATGTTCATTGACAGTCAGGTAAGTGGACTGACTCCAGACTGAGTTCTCATAACAGCATGTGATTTTCCACTCCCACTTGGGTAATCAGGCTATCTGTTCTAGTACTCTTTGATAATCACATCAGGTTTGGGATTATACACCCGATCACATTGTATGTTGGATGGCTTCTTGGTCATATATAAAGCTGACTGTTTCTTGCTGCTCTCTCAGTGACACACACACCTTTATTCTCTGCAATGCAAACCCACAACAATGGTGAAGATCCGATTGCATCTGTTGATCAGAAAGAGGGCCCTCCAGCGCATTACAGCTGGGACCTAGAAAAAAGCCATATGTAACTCACTTTGTAGCATCATAGTTATTGCTGACCTCCCTTTTCAGGACTGCACAGGATTCATTAGTTTACCATGGCCGTCATTGTGGGCGGGCAGTACATGCTTTTTACAATATTCAGACATTGATTGCAAATTGCCTTGAGGTCTTCACTGACCAGGAAGGTGACTATGCAGATCTACCAACCACCACATAAGTGGCCCTTTGGTTGATGGGATGTTTTCTTATTAACTATTGTTAGGGAAAGGAAGGAGTATGTAGTATTTCGTGAGCTATTGTGATTGATTCCTGAGCTCAAAGCTAGGCTGATGACCACATCAGAAGAGGAAGTTATTCACATCACAGATCTGGTAATAGCCTCCATGTTTGTGTTTGTGTTCAAACTGAATGTGCTGGTTGATGGAAGGTTCAAAAGGGTGCAAGTGGTGCTAGGGCTGATGACACCAAAGGAATGAAGAGTGTGATTATTGATTGGATCACTCCGAAGGGCCAGTCACTGAATCCTCACATCCCTCGAAATGTCAAGGCTGCCCATGGTTTTAATCATGAACACACTGATGCACTTCTATGTCCAGCCAGCCTTGATTGGGCCAACACACAGTATGTATTCCAGCATATTACAAACTCATCACTAAATGCCAGACACAGGACAAAGGCAAAACTCATTGCAGGGAAAATTCAGGTCTCCAGTGATCAGTGGCAGGTATTTGTGTACGCCAACTATACATATGACTCAGAGGACCCTTGTAATGAACTACTGCAGAGCAGTCTCCTAGTTTCAGTAAGCTTTATGACATATTTTGGGATGAGTCATCACTAAGCCATGATGTTACCAGGCATATAAGCACATCTTCACCTCCCTGAGCTCAGTAGATCAAGAACCCAAATGACTCATTCCAGAAATGCCCATATCCATGGCATGAGGTCCATCACAAAGGCATCCCTTGCTTATGTTGCAACTCAGGTGTGTTTTTCAACTCTGTACTTTGCATGTACCGAGTTCTGATACTGGTGAAGGCTCAGTTTGCATTGTCATCTGCCCAAGTTTTCTCTCACACCAACCATGTGACAGACTCAGAATGACTCTACAACAGCATCCTTGAACTGTTAGATAATCCTGATGAAAAAGGCAAAGTTGATCATTTACTAGTGTGGTGGAATCAGTATGCTGTATGTTTCTATTCAATTTGTGCATGAGGCACTCAGATGAAATTAGCCAAATATTTCCACTTCACAGTGATATCAAGTGGCTTCTATTGAAGAACAGTGCATTAGCAAGGATATGTCAGAAATGTGCAGAGTACAAAGAGAGAGTGTGGGTGGCTGCTGTGCCTGATGCCTGATGTGCAATGAGACCCTCAAAATTCCTGATTATCTACTTTGCTTTTGTGGCCAGTCGATTCTCCAATACATTTCACTTAGTGCCATATGTCATGAATCACAGCTTAGCTGTCTGTGTGGCCAGAGTATGATTGGTGAAGCACATAAACTAGAAGTGTGATACATGTAGTCACAAATGAATCACTGCTGTGGTCATATTCTCTTATTCCAGGCAGTGTAATCTGACAATTTCAGTGATCAGCAGGGATCTGGACCAGGATTAAATGAAAGGTGAAAGTTATACAGAAAATAATTGAGAGAGCATGTACAAGTGTCAAAACTATGACAAGAATGGAAACATATTGCTAGATGGCCTATCTGGTCTCTTGCTAAATTTCTTGAGTGTCAGATGATTAGCCACAGTGTGGTAAACATGACTGGAAACCACAGAAATGCAGCTGTCTCTAGTAGTTGTCAGCAGGAGGCAGAAGGATATAACAATGGAAGTGTGACATATGATATCTTAGTCATCACACTGGGGTGCTTGAAAAATGCTAACCAGAGCCACAGTTTCGGATCTAAAGCTTCTACAAGGTGTCCCTGTTTGTATGTAGCTTTACAATAGTCTCCACCATTTGTGTGTTGGATGTATAAGCATGACCATTAATATCTAGTAAGTCCAGCCACATCTGACCTGATCAACTGGAATATCTTACAGATATATTTGTATGGAGATGTCAGATAAGGTAAATTTATATAAATGTAGAACATTTTTTCACTGATCCCCTGATGATAGCAAGGATAGAGGAAATGTAACACAATATTTTCAGTATTAATATAAGTTGAAATTTTTATCAGACAATCTTTATATATATTTGAGCTCCTTCACAAATTTTAAATCTAATAAATATGGACATGAAAGCAGGGTAATCAGAGACATTTACATTTTGATGAAAAACAGTGTTTTACTGATGCTAGGTAAGTCATTGGGTTGTCTTCCTCCCTCTCTTGCAACAGACCCTCATTATCTTGCTAGTTGCTCAACTTTGTCAAAATTTCATCTTATCCCATATTCATTGTTTCTCACTTTTGAGCATGCCCCTGAGTCAAGTGAAACCATCTCCTTATGATTTGGATTGTATGATATTACTGCCAGACTGCCTAAGTGAGCCCTTCAAATCATTGAGCAGTTTCCACAAGGGGAATTATTGAAATCTGAGACAATTATCAAGGTTCAATTGGCTCACTCTTCTGGAGAGACTCCAATCTTCCCCATTCAGCTCACTAAAGCAGTCTTCACTTACCTCAGAATGCTCAACCAGCTTGGCAAAGTTACCAATACCATTCAAAGTTGATTAGCATCACCAGGATGATTCACCCAAGTTTCTCTCCCAGATCCTGCAGGAGCAGGTCATTGCTGAAACATCTAGGATCAAAAACAGGGAGGTTTCAGAACTATCAAGCAGTGGTGACAGACTGATCATGAAATGGAAACATTCAGTGGTCCATGAAGACCTTTTCCCATGGTGATTGATTACAGCAGTCCTTCAGCAGCAGCTCAATCTGGAACTCCAACACACCCTGAAGCTCCTTAAAGACTGTGCTTCTGATCTCACCTATGTCACTCAGCAAATCATTCTGTCACCAGGATGCCTCAACTTTCCTTATAACCAATAAATCAATATTGTCAAGGGGCAAGTTGTCAACCTCACCAAGTTTCTTAAAGCCCACTACTCCACAGACATCAACACCAAGCAGTCCCACAACATCATGGATCTCTTTCAAATATTTGTTTGAATGCTTAAATGTACCAAGGTGATTCAAACCAATGGACAGTGGATTATCACTTTTGAAAAGACCATCCAAGTAACCATATTTGCACTCCCTTGATGGTACAATGAGCACCTCACCTACCAAACATTTATGTCTGGGCTTTTTGTGTCCATCCAGCCCTCATTTCATTATCACATCATTGAGCTCAACAAAGCAATTTGGTTTAGAGCCACAAATCAGAAGCACTTACACTTCTCTGATTTTGCCAAGTTTGATGACTTGTAAACCACCTTCCTTACCTCTTTTGAGATGGGTCCAAAAACCAGAGAAGGAATTGCTTGCAACCAGACAGGAGACAGACAAGCTTGCAATTCTAGATGCTGAGACCCCTGCCATAGGTAACTGGAATTGAGGCACCTGTCATCAATCATCATCTCAATGCACATATGAGCATGTCTATGGCTATCATGGCCACAGAGGAGATCATTGATGGCCCAACTGCTCAAAGTCATCAGGTCAATCTGGAGCTCAGTAAAAGTCAGAAATTCAGGAGGAAAATGATATGAATTTCCAAATCAGCTGTCCAAAGTTGTAAACCAAGTTTACTGATTCCCTTACTGCACTGCCCACTTCTGAGTTTCAGAATTCTGAAGCCCTCCATACAATTCAAGAACACTCAAATCTCTTTGATGTTATAACTCCCATCAATGTTGATTGGTTTGAGATCTTACTTTCAGACCATCCTAACCAACCCTTTGTCCAGTTGGTATGTTGGGGTCTTTGTAAAGGGTTTTGGCCCTGGGTGAACACTCACTTTGGTAAATTGCCACTTACATGGAATTGAAATCAGACAAGAAAGTTAAGCTCAGATTGACAAAGAAGTGGCTGTAAAACAGTATTCACCTGCTGTTGGACCTGACCTTTTGCTGGGCATGTACAGCATACTGATCCATACTGTCCAAAAACCAAGGCAAAAGTGATTCTGCTTGGTCACCAACCATAGTGCAGGTCAATACACTCTCAATAACATGATATTGTGGGAGGACATTGCTGGAGTTACACTCAACAACATACACAACCTTGGAAATGCTCTTCAATTTCTTCATTTACATGACTTTCAATCCTTGTTTATTTTATGGAAAGCTGACATAGCCAAGGCCTATTGCCAGATTCCAATGCATTCTCTGTGGCAAATAAAACAAATTGTCTCCATTGGTACAAAATGCTATGTTGACCACTGTAATGTGTTTGGGGGACATGCATCTCAATGTATTTTTCACACTTTCATGTCCCTCATCATCTGGATTGCAGTTATCAAGCTGTTAATCCATTTCCTTTATATATATGTGAATGACTCTTTTTCACTGCAGAAAAAAATGGAAACTCTCCTTCTATAACTGATATGGCAAATTTCTGCCTTCAAATCTAACCCATCTTCTTGAGCTCTGAAATTATCTCAGCTTGCCACATGAGAAGAAAAAACAGGTTTTTGGTGATGAACTTCCCATTATTGATTTTGATGTTGACCCAAATCTCATAAGAGTTAGCATGTTATCTGATTTCAAAGAACAGCTTATCATGGCCTTGTGAACCTTTGTTACTCATGGAACTTGTCACCATCTTTGCAAGTTTCAGCACATCACAGGTCATTTAAACTGGGGACTCAATGTCTATCCTCACCTCTAACCCAGTCTTTGTGCCCTATATTGCAAAACAGCCAGAAAGCTACACCAATGAGCTCTTCTTTGGGTAAATTAGGCCATCAAGCATGAGTTAGAATGAATAAGCAAATGATTGAAACAATTCAATGGAGTCTATTTCCTACAGTCCATCTTGTGATCAGATGATGACCTTCTCCCTTCAGTCCTCAGAGTTTATTGCAATGACTCATCCTTTGAGTTGGCATTTTGATATCCTCATCTAGGCCTTACTTATCAAGCTCTGGCAGAAGAAATCTTTAACAACAATGGCAGATCAATTTTTTACCTTGAAGCTCTTGTAGTCTCAGCAGCACTACTTGATGCTTCATTGTGCCTTCAGAATGGTTAATGCATAGCCATCTTCACTGACAACATCAATACTGTTCAACTTTTCAACTTACTTACAGTACTGCCTAATTTTAACTGGATGTTGACATTGATGCTCTTCTAGGCAAAGAGGTTGATTTCTGGGTTTACCACATTCTGGAAATTCACAACATGCTTGCCAATCTCCTATCTTGATTGAGGAACGAGGAAATTGGAGCACTGCAGCCATGCCTTATGATTGCTTCTTTTCAATCCCCTTAGGATGTGCTGGGGATAACTGATAAATAAGCACAGTTAAATGTTACTCCCAATAGCCTCACCAGATTGCCTGGAGTCTGGAGCACCTCTTGATTGAGTGCTGCATTACCCTATCCTGTGCTCTTGAGACAAAATCTATGCACTATGGTGAGGTAGAGATATTCAGACTACAAACATAAGTAAAAAGAGAGCTAAAAGTAGCTAAAGAACTAACCTCAGTATTGCACAGTGATGGCATAACAACCAAGGAAGAAGTGACAAAATCACACAGATCAGATATTGATGGAGATTAGAGTGCATGAACTCTGGTGTAACTCCAATATAATGACTGGAATAGGAAATATGAGGTCCAAAGGAGAAAAAAGAAGTTACTGAGTGTAGTAATCAACTCTGATTAACTCCAGAGTCAGGAGTTGTACTTCATAGATGAAACCTCAGTGGAGTTATATCTTTGACACCTTGACCATTCAACACAGGCTACATATTCATCTGCACTCAACTTTTATCTCATGTTCTGTGAGATTCATCAATATGACCCCACACTACCAATCAATAATATCTTTCTTTTCATCACCTTTATGGCTTACTGCATTGAACCTCACTTGATTTAGTCCTACCTTGCTGGAATTGTCTTGAAGTTAGAGTCATCCTACCTGAATATCCATGAAATGTGGAATGTGCTGCTTGTAGTCTGCACCTTATGGAATTCTTTACCCATCTGCCAGAAAGCTCCCCTATCCATGGATGACCTAACTCACATGTTCCAGCTCCTCCCAGCACCATTTACCCATCATGACCTCCTTTCATCACCCTCCTCATCATCAGCTTCTTTGAATTGCTTTGTCATACTACCTGATGACACAAAGCTTCAGTCCTTGATGAAAATCTTGTGGCATCACACTGTTCAGCTTAACATATCAACATTCAATTTCAGCTTCTTTATCCCATGATCCCAGGCCAATCATGTGATTGGGTTGTTATTCAGTGAAGTGCATTGGAACCAGATGCCTTTGATCTCTTCCAGCACTATCTGACTTCATGCAATGCCCAATTTCAGCTTTTTCTGCATCTATGGTTGTGGAACAATGGTGCCTTACCTCAGCATAGCTGGTTTCTGCATCATCATTCCTTTTCCCCTAATTCTATAGATGGTCATTCCTGGTATGCTGGTGGTGTGACTTCCCTTGCAGCAGCAGGTGTGCTGTCAGAATCTGTGTGCTATGGAGGGGTAGAGATACCAGACTCAGTTGCACAGTGGTAGTGGAACAACTGAGGGAGGAATGACAAAACCAGACTGACTAAATAGTGATGGAGATTAGAGCACTTGAACTCCAATGTAACTCCGATGTAATGTCCAGAATAGGATATATGAGGTCCAAAGGGAGAAAAGGACCTTACTGAGTGAAACGGTTAACTCCAAGATGCTCCAGAGTGGAGTTGAGGGACTTGGTGCACATTGACCTTAGAGTTGTAGTGGATGACCTTGGAGATGACCAGAGATCAGAGGTGTTGCATTTTGACATGTGCCACCCTTGCAGATTCAAGCAATTGGGCATTGGAGGTCAGATGCCTGGGAAAGGTATATTAGACAGCATCCTACCCTGTTGCAGGCTATGTTATTTCATGGGTGGAACATTCACAACCTGCCTTTTGTTTCAATTTAACTGTACACTGCACTTTCCATCCTTCTCTCCTTTCCCTCCCCCCTTCCTCAAGAAGCCACTTTACAGTGTACCTCGTGGGGTCTGTTTCTGTACAATACATAGTTTCCCCCTGGAATCTAGTCCAATAATTACCTTAGTGAATACCACTATTAATAATTAAATATTAAATAGATTAATATTAATAAAAAGTATCGGTTATCGAGAAACCTATCGATTATCGGCTATCGGGTATGGTCATGCAGTCACCGCAAGCCGATGCGGGATATCTCTAAAGCTATCCGTTATGAGGGAGTATCGGTATTGAGGGAGTCGACTGTACACCCGTCCACGCTTCGTTACAAGTGACAGTAGTTACAGCTTGTGACAGGTGAGTGGACACCATTGTTCCCGTATTACCACTCGAAGCCCAAGTTCCGTATCAGCCGCCAGCAATAAATCACGTTGGGTTTCATGCAGACAGCACGGTGATACTGCTTGCTACCAGGATTTAATTCTCTCCTCGACTCGCAGATCCACCACCACGCACATAACATGCCCCACCATATTTTCCCTCTTCTCCCTGTTGCTGCCGTCGTTGCAGTTGTTGCCGCCAGCCGTGTCGTAGATCGTACGGGGCCTTGCCAGCACTACCCCGACTCAGTCCCCATGTGCTGTCCCACTTCGCCCCCGGGACTATCATATGATGTACCCATAGTGAGATTCGCCCGTCCTCCATCACTTAGTATATTCCATTTCAACAGCAGTGCATGCAGCCTGTCCGGGGGTGCCGTCTTTTGGCCCGTACGTCACCGAAAAACGAGCTGTGGTGCAGTCAGCCAAAGCTCTCCCACCTTCATTGCTGCATTCATGTGAGCGATAACCGCGCAAGTGAAATAGAGCGACATTGATGCCCCCTCATCATCAGGTCAACCTACATCGGAGAGACTGCGTACGCTTTGGAGGGTCTATTTATGTGCCCCCAGTCAAGATTCCACCTCCACCGCCGGATAAAATGGTGTTTTGCTGGAAGTTACCCAACTCAGTTCCCTCATGTTGTCCCCATCACGATGGGCCATTCGCGGAAGCCACGGTGAGAATTACCCGTCTTTCAT
This sequence comes from Pulveroboletus cf. aberrans, assembly GCA_038094155.1. Classification (NCBI taxonomy): domain Eukaryota; kingdom Fungi; phylum Basidiomycota; class Agaricomycetes; order Boletales; family Boletaceae; genus Pulveroboletus; species Pulveroboletus cf. aberrans. The sequence goes on from JBBPTO010001473.1 coordinate 10,179, forward strand.
GACTTGCCATACCCCAGCCAACGACAGTGCATGCAGCCCGTCTTTAACTGCAGACCTGAGAATCTGTCCGTGGAGTGGCCCATGAAGGAGCCTTTGATGTGCACAGATCCTCTGCGTCCTGATCTCTTATGCTGCTTCGAAGTGAGTAATAACCGTCCAAGTGAAATAGAGCGACAGTGATGCCCCATCACCAGGACATGTGCGCACCTTTTCACATGTGGCCTCCCTCCGACACATCACTAATGGATGCCGCGTTGGCTAACTGACTGGAGGCTCTGTGGAACGCCGGCAGCCGGGAAGGATGGCAGAAGAAACCCAAGAAACAAGGTGTATCACATGTACTTTCTGACGCATCGCCATCATGTCGTAGTACCAAACTTGAATCGTACTTTGTGTACTTGTAATGCGACCTCTAGATTTCAACAAGCCTATCGGTGGACTGGATCCAGCTGAGCGAGAGCCTTAGACAGACGAACATTAACGCACTTTTGCCGAGCAACCCTCCAAATCACGGCGGCAGTACGAGCAGTACTTGTAGAGATCTAAGGGCCGTCAAACTGTTTACGTTATCACATTGTCTTGCAGATTTGAATGTCATGTCGTCGAACTGGTCGTTATGGGGACACGAGAACCACGTCCTCGCTTATTTAAATAACACGCACATGCAAACGCAGCATACCTAGGCTCCAAGACTTGGTAATTACGGGAACACCTTTAGGTCTGGCTGGCTTGGTGTGTACATCCTTTTTTGGCAGCCCTTGCACTGTAGGTTTCAGTGAAGGATCTCTCAGATCTGGTGTGTCTTTTCATCTGTGGCCACTTTCGAGCAGTCTTTTTGCCCGAAAAAAAAGGAATCTCATTTATAGTGCGATTGACATGAGTGCTGGCGTATCGTGGTGAAACTCAATTTTTGCAACTCTGGTTGAACGATAGCATTCCACCATGCATGCACGGAGAGAAACAAAGGGTCGATACGTGTGGTATTTTTCAAAATCGGAACGCGCACACCGCCAGCCTGTTTTTGGAGCCGTTTCGGCCGCCACACGGCCTTGACGGGCACCGTCTCGAACCCGTCCGCGTCCCTTTTGGGCTCGCTCGGAAGCGGCGTGGTGGGCGTCGCGGGGTACCCAGACGCCAACCTCCACCGGCCGCTCCACCTGGGAACCTGTACCCTCCCGTAGTTGGGGCGAGGGGCGACGGCGACGGCGACGGCACCGGACTCTGTGCTCGTCCAGTCCCCAACGTCGTCGTACCCGCGCCACCCAACTTCGGAGCGCGGCACCGCAGGAGGACCCGTCTTGGCCTGGTGCGCCCGTGCCCGGGCATGTTCCTCCGCATCGGCCTCGCGCTGCGCCTTTTTGCGCGCCTCTTTCATCACCGCGGCGGGCCCAGCCTCGCGCTGTCGTCGTTGCTCCACAAGCTTTTCTTCTTCCTGTCGTTTCTTGGCCTCCTCGGCTTCCTCTGCCGCCCGTCGTTCTGTCGCGGGTCAAGGTCAGTCAGCGTCGAACGTGAACCGAAGACGGGCCTACTCACCCGCCTCGACGCGCAAGCAGTCCTCCTCTGCCTGGCGCGCAGCCGCCTCGGCCTCCTCCTGCGCCTGCCTCTCCGCCTCGTTTTCTGCATGCCAGGCCTGCCACCGCTCGTCCTTGTCTTCTTCCATCCTCTTTTCCGCCACCGCGCGCTTCCTATCGTATTCTTCCCGTCTCGCACCGATCACGCGCGACCGATGCGCCGCATACTCGTCCCGCATCCGGGCCAGACGCGTCTTTGTTGCGACGCCCTGCGCATGCTGCGCCCTGCTGTTCTCCAGTCGGGCTCGCACGAGCGCGTCGTGCATCGCCCGGTCGTGCGCTTGCTGGTCCTCATAGCCCTGCGCCAACAAGGGCCGTTCTTCCTTGGGGTACGCGCGCTCGACGTGGTCGATCCGCTTCGTCGCGATCCGCGATTGTTCGTGAAGGTCCTTTTTCTCCTTTTCGAGCTGTTCCACCTGGAGACGCATCAGTAGATGCTTGCTCAGGTCTTCCATGTCCTGCAGCATTGTCAGTTCCGAAAAAAACGCGATCGACGGCGACCCAACGCACTGTCATCGACACCTTGAGCCCGCCGCGTTTCATCACATCCTGGGCGAGCTTCTTGGCTTCTTGGGAGCGGATCGTCTCGATTTCTCTTCGCGCGCGCTCGGTCTCCTTCTTCGTCTCTTCCTTTTCGCGTTGCTCGTCGATCAGCTTCTTGGCCCGATTAAGCTCGGCGCGTCTCGACGCCTCTTCCTATCCCTTGGGGACGCTCAGTTCATAGAGGGTTCGTGACGACGGGCGAGGAGGGCTTTGCGCAGAGACAGCGCGCGCCGTTCAGCGTTCGCAGCAGCGACCAGCTCGGCGAGCCGTCCGTCGCTCGTGCTCTGTTCAGATTCGGGCTCGATGAAATGCACGGCGCGGTTGAGGGTGGTGGCGAGCTTGCTGAGGTGGGTATGGACGCAGTCGGCCGAAAAGGGCTGCACGGTTGCTTCCCTGTCATGAGCTCCTTTCACCTGCTGCTTGTGCCTTCGGCACAAGTCATCCTAGTCTTATGGGATAAGATTCAATTGGGAGGCGAATGCTCACTGAGTGCCTTTGGCACTCTGCTTGCATTCAGTAAGGTGAGGGCTTTGACAGAAGTCATTCAAGTAATAATGTTCAAATGGAAGGTGAATGCTCGCTGAGTGCCTTTGGCACTCTGCTTGCATTTGGTAGTGAGAGGCCTTTGACATAAGTCATTCATTCTAGTTTTATGGGTTAAAAATCATATGAGAAGTGAATGCTCACTGAGTGCCTTTGACACTCTGCTTTCATTCAGTAATGAGAGACTTTATTGCTTTTATCATAGCTCTTATTCAACTTTGAAAAATTGAGTTTCAAATGAAAGGTGAATGATTTCTAAATTCATATAGTACTTTGCATCTGTTAAGTAAAGAACTGCTTCAATCAGTAAAACAAAATATTTACATTGTTTTTTTAGCACACCACTTACATTCAATAACAAAACTAATCTACAGGCTAACTTTTCTTTCTGTTTCTCTTTAATCTTATTATATATGTATCTAATGTAAAGTGAGAGAATCACTGTAATGCCAGTGATGACCCTGTCAAGTTAGCAATGCTCCATCAAGTTAGTAATGTTTCTATCAGATGAGCAATGTCCCTGTTGAGTAAGCAATGTTCCCTTCAAGTGAGAAATGTCCCTGTTATGTGAGCAATGTCCCCATCAAGTGAGCAATGTTCCTGTCAAATGAGCAATATCTCTGTTAAATGAGGAATGCCCTGTGTTTCTCTCCTCCCCTCCTTCCCATAGATGGTTGCCTGTTCATCTTTTGATCAGGATGGGCAAACAAATGTGATCATCTTGGTGGTGTGAATGTAGCAGTCAGGCTTACTGTCAAAATATATAACTCCTCTGATGTCCTCCAACTACTCTGGACCTGTTTCACACAACTCTGAAGCTTTCATCTACCAAGTACAACTCCTGACTCTGGAGTTTATTGGAGTTGATTTGATACTCAGTAACATCCCTTTTCTTTTTCAGACCTCTTATTTCCTGTTCTCAACATTACATCAGAGTTACATTGGAATTTGTGTGCTCTGATTTCCATTAGTATTTTAGTCAGTTCACTTTGTTATTCCTCCCACAGTTGTTCTGCCATCACTGTGCAACACTGAGTCTGAGTATCTCTACCCTTCCATAGCACACAGATTCTGAGACTTACTCCATTAGCAAAATGTTCAAATTCTGCTGATGCCCACTAAGGTTATCTGACTCCTGAGTATCAAAAGATGAATGGGTGACTGTCTGTGGAAAGGAGGGGAGGAGAGAGAAATGCAACACCTACCTTGGCACTCTCACTCTGGTATGGTTGTTTCACTCTGATGTGGTTGTTCTCACTCTGACATGGCTTTTTCACTAATTTTGCTAAATTGCCATGTGCTTTGCCTTTTTGGGTGAATGTCATATCCATCCCAAACACACCTTCCTACACCTCCACATAGAGCTTCAATTCCATCCTCATCATCTCTGGTCACCTTCAATTGGACCCGATGAACACCACTCAAGGACTGACTCAGACGTCTGACCTCAGACATTGTATTCCTGTCAGACTCCCTCCCATTGGTCTGGATCTGTCAAAATCTGTGTGCTATGGAAGGGTAGAAATCACCTCAGGTAGCCCTTTTTGGCAGCAATAGTGGTCTTACAGATCAATTTTCATTGTAGAATGTAATGTATCTCTCAGATGTGACATCTGAGAGGCCTCTCGAGGCCTAAAAATAGACAACCTGGTTCTGCTTCACTGGGCCTCCTGTGATGCCTCGTCTGGACTTCACACAAGGTCTACCTGAAACTCTCCAATGCTACTTGGGTGCCCCTCCCCAGTCAACCAACCCCACCACAACATCCGACATCTGACATCAGCACCGCACTTCACAGGGCAATCTGCACCCTCACCCGACTTGTTTCTACACTCCTGTGCACCAGCCTGACCCATGCATTCCCAACAATGAGGATAATGATGTGGCATGATGATGGCAATGTGGCAATCACATTTTTGTGATTGTGACAGGATGCTAGACTCCTCCAGGGCTTCGTCCGATGGAGGTTCGAAGTGTATCAGTCAACTCCAGGGCAGAGGGATGCAGGAAGGGCCAGAGGTCTGACGGAGATGGAACAGAACGAGATGCGGAGGTGATGAAGGCAGAATGGGGTGGAGATGAGGGGTTATGGAGGTGAGGACTTGGTGCAGGACTTATGTGTCACACCCTTGCCTACTGTCAGGTCCTCATTTCAGAGATGGGAAGGACAAGTGAAGAGGATAAGGAAGGAGGGAAACTTTATCAGGATCAGACAGAGTTCAGAGGAGAAAGAACATCATGAGTAACTTCAATAAAGAGGTCAAGGGACATCAGGGACATTAAGTGACATCAATATTCGAACTGAGGAATACATGAGGGAAGTATGGAGTTATATACTACAGTATTGGATCAGAGTCTGGAACGAAGAATGGAGGAAACCATATGTAAAGATACAAGAATGATCGGAGATCATAAGGTACTGAGAGGCGATGTACATAGGTCTAGGGAATGAAATGTAACACAGGAGTAATCATAGGAATGGAGCATAGGTCAGAGGAATGGAGTGAACATAGGAGGAAACAAGATCTGGGCCAATCATAATTGGTCCAACAGGGGAAGGGGTTCCAGTATCGGATGTCCGATAAGTGATGGAACAGAGTCCTTCAGAGGAGACCAGAAGTGAGGGAGTCAGAGTCAGAGGTGGCATAGAAGATATCGGAGGATGGTTCGGAGG
>JBBPTO010001474.1:0-15507 GCA_038094155.1 Pulveroboletus cf. aberrans
TGCAGATGACAGCTTTAATTTTATGAAGTTCATGTAACTCTGCATGAAGGCTGTAAGGAGAAGATTGTCAATATATACAACAAAAAAACAGATCTGGCTGAAGTTGTTATACTTGCCTCAGGTAGAGAGTGGGTGTAGCCCCAAGGCAGGTCTAGAATCAAGAGTTTGAGGAGAATGGAGCTGGCCATTTCATGAGAATGAAGGTATGAAGGGTCAAGGTAAACAAGGCATTCTCCTTGCTCTTTCTCAATGATTGAATGCTGAAGAAAGCTAAGAACTCAATGATCTAACATTACTGAGGAACAGGGGGTTCACTGAATAGCATAGCCTCAAGAGCACTATAAAGTCTCAGAGAGTTAAAGATTTTCTAGTAGGAGACTAAGGTCAGGGTACAATGTGTGGAGCAAAGACCCAAGTGTATTGAGGTACATGAAGGGGAGGTGTAGCTTGGAAATATATGGTGAGACAAGAGGGTTTATGTTACAACTACCTCAGGTGGAGATAGGCATAGCCCCTAAAGAGGGTCTAGGAGTACTAGGATGAGGGAGAATGTGGCAGGGCATTCTACAAGGATGAGGTATGAGGGTTCTAAGAGAACAAGGCTTTCTGCTTGCTCTTATCTCAATGATTGAATGTCGAAGAGGAGACTGCCTCTGAGATTAATTGTCTTGAGGTGAACAAGAAGTTTGCCCTTAGAACAGCATAGCCTCAAGAGTGCTATGAAGTCTCAAAGAGCAAGGAGATTCCTGATGAGGGACTTAGAGGCAGGGACTAGAGATGAAGCAAAGACCCAGTGTATTGAGGTACATGAAGGGGAGGTCTAGCTTAGAGATATGAGTACAGGAGGACAAGTTTATATAGGTAGGGATGGAGTCACTGTCGAAGCAAATAGAATCACATAGAATGCAATGGAAATCAGGTGGTGAGTCATGGTAACATAGTCAGTGATGAAAATAAAAGAATGTCCAAATTGGGACTGACACCCATGCATATGTAAGTGATAATAGGGGAAAAAGGGGTTGATCATAACATTACCCCCTTATTATGTCCGAGACTATGATGAAGGATCTAAATATCAAGGTAACACCCACCTTCAGAGGAGCCAGCTATGTTGGCCATCCCTTCTGCAGTATATTCCTTGTCTCCATCAGATGGCAAATGGTGAGGGGAAGCAGATTGTTTAGGTGAAGGGATTGGAATAGGTTGTCCAAACATTCCTCACCTGGTGTGGGTGGAACAAGTGGTTGGGGTATGACCAGTGCCATGGTGTCTAGATGGTGAGCCTCTTGAGCTTTGAGATGATGGCAGTGAGCTCAATGAGGGTGGAGTCAGTTGGCACTGGCAAAAAGGGCAGCATGCCTAAATGTGTCTGAAAGTGATGTTGTGGCAGATAGGACACTTGTGGTTTGGGCAGAAGATCTGTTGATGGCCTAGACAATGGCAGAGGTAACAGGCTTTGCCATATTGTGGATGGGATGGGAGAGGGGGGTGGCTCCCTCATTTCCAGTTCAATGGGCTTCTGTGCATTCTATGGTGGTGAGTTCTGCAGGGGTCAACAGTTCTGAGGATGTGGATGGGGTATGAGGTGACCTGGATTCAGTGAGGTCCTGTAAATAATTATCAACATCAGTGAGGAACTCTCCCATTTTGAGTTGGTGCATCATCATTGTAATAAGCCCTTTCAATTCCTCATGGATATCTCCAAGTTGTCAGCCAATGTGGGAGGTGTCTCTGTCAGAGATTCCAGAGATGAGGAGATCTTCAGTCATGAGGGAGAGGCATTGGTTTTGGAGGAAGCTATGATAGAGTAGGTACAATGGGGAGCTGATTTTGAGATGGGAGTTGATGGCAGAGGAGAGGCAGGGGTCAACTAGTTGCTCAGTCATTGGTCTGAGGTAGTTGTTGCCTGGGAGCTTCTGGTGAATGTTGTGGACAAAGGAGGGGATGGTGACAGAGGTCACTGGATCAGGGGGGAGAGCAGCTATGGCTGGTATGATTATAGTGGGGACCAGGGTGATGACAGTGTTCCTGAACTAAGAATGGTGCCAGGCAGGCACATTAGTGCCAGAGATGATCTGGACAGGCTTGCCATCAGGGAATGTGGTGGTGGTCCAGCCAGGGGTGGCTATGGTCAAGAAGGGTTCTAAAGTGCTAGGAGGGATGGATGAAGAAGAAGAAAAGGTATCTATGAGAGTGGAGGAGATGGTGGAAGGGGAAGCTGACATGACTTTATTTTCTAAGATGGTCTTTGTTTCTTGATGACGGTATTTCTGAGGAGACATGAGAGGAAAAAGCAGAGGGATGAAGTTTTTTATATCTATCTAAGGTGGACTGGGAATGTTGGAAGTTCTGTTCTGTGATCCAGGAGTCTTCTTTGGCCGAATCTCCTTTCCAATGGATCAGGAACATGTGTGAAGATGGCACACCACAATGTTTTAATGTTTTCTCTATTTTGTACTCTTCCTCACCCTCAACAAGTTCTGGTGGAGGTCTTGGGAAGTTCTTGCTGTGAACAGTGTTTTCCTTATATGAAGAAAGAAGGGAAGCATGGAATACAGAGCTGATATGTAATCACAGATAGTACCTTCATAATTGTGAAGGGTTCTTCTCTTTTGAGTGTGAACTTTGGGTTCACCACAGAATGACAGAGGTTCTTGGCTTCTAGCCAAACCTTATCTCCCTTGGAAAATGGGGTGAAAGAACATTTGTTTCATGATGCCATGACTTGGCATGTGAGTTCATGAGCTGCAAGGGCTTCGTCCCTTATTGGAGATAGGAATTTCAGATAAAGGTTGATGGCAGGGAGTGAGGAGTCTGAGAGGACAATGGGTAGGGCATGGAGTTCATAGCCCATTATGAGATAGAATGGTAATTTGCCAGTGACAGAATGGGGGCAGTGATTGTATGATAGGGCTCCATTGGTATATGACCAATTGGAGAGGCGAGAGCAGAATGTGGGGGGTACCTATCCTTGTAGTGCTTGGAGAGCTTGAAGAGCTTGAAGGATGAGAGGGTCAGAGGACAAAGAGGAGGCAAGTTTGCCTGCAAGGGAGGAATTTATGAGGTTGACAAAGAGGGAGTCTGGGAGCAGGGTTGTTCCTGTGTTATCCTCTTCATCATTGATGAGATTGGGGTGGTGAGAGAGAGAGTTGGGGGGGGGCGAGTTGTGAACCTGGGATGTGGACCATTTTTAGGTTGAAGTCTGCAAGGTCAAAGAGCCATCATGCTTGTCAATGATTCAGATTCTGGGGTTGATGGAAGTATGTCAGGTTCTTGTAATCAGTGAATGCCTGGATGGGGAAGAAGGACCTGGAGAGGTAATGCCTCCAGGCTTTCAGAGCTCAGATTATTGCGAGGAGTTCACGATCATAGATGTCATAGTTCCTCTTGGCAGAGGAGGAAGATTGCGAGAGGTATGAGCAGGGGTGCCAGTCTCCATTGGCATTGGTTTGGAGTAGAATTGCTTCAGTGGCAAACTTTGATGTGTCAGTCATGATAGCGAAGGGTTGAGATGTATCTGGGAGGTGGAGGGCTGGCTTTGAAAGAAAGAGGGTCTTCAGTTCCTCAAAAGATTTTTGACATTTGGAGGTCCAGTCCCAAGAGAGATTCTTCTTCATAAAATCTATCAAGGGATGAGTGATGAAAGAGTATGTAATTATTTATAAATTGCCAGTAGAAGTTGGCAAATCTGAGGAAGGAGCAGACATCTTTGACCTTTGTTGGAGTGGGCCAGGCAGCAATCCCATCAAGTTTGACAGGGTCCATTGTGATCTGTCTGGGTTTCACAATCATTCTAAGGTATTCTACCTCGGCTATGGTGAAGGTGCACTTTTTGAGTTTTAAGTGCAGGTTGAGTTCTTGCATCCTTTGCAGGATGTGTTTGATTCATTCTTTGTGGAGTTTTGGGTTGGGGAAGAAGATGAGGTCATTCATGTAGATGATGAGCCATCCTTCAGCGATCATGCCTCTAAATGAATCATTCATAAATTGTTGGAACATGGCAGGGAAGTTCATAAGTCCAAAGAATATGACAAGAGGTTCAAATAGGCCTTTGTGTGTAATAAAGGCAGCCTTCCATTGGTTGCCATCCTTGATTCTGATGTTGTTATAACCCCATCAGACATTGAACTTGGTGAAGACCTTTGTGTCTTTCAGCTTGTTAATGAGGGAAAGGGGGTACACATCTCAAACAGTGTGTTCATTCAGGTAATGATAGTCTTGCCGGGGGCGGAGTTTGCCCTCTTTCTTTTCAATTAAGAAGAAGGGTGCAGCTTGAGGGGAGTTCAAGGGGTGGATTTTTCTGCAGTCAAGGTTCTCTTGAATAAAGTCCTTGGTGGCTTTCTGCTCATCTGGGGACAATGGGTAGACTTTCCCTACTTTGGGGACGAAAAATCATCAAGGTGGATCTTGTGATCATAGGGGCATGATAAGGGCCATGATCAGACACTTCCTTCATGAAGACATCTGAAAACTCAGCGTATTCTGAAGGTAATGTGGGCTTGCACTTGGCTTTATTGGCAGCAGCTGCAAGCTCAGTAGCAGTGGTGACTTTGTTGACAAACCTCTGGTGTTTGAGGCTGCTGCAGGGGGGAAAGCAGGTCTCAAAATGGCCTATTTAGTGAAGGTCTGCATACCTCTTGGTGATACTGATGAGCTCAGACTCTTCTTTCTTCTGAAGGTAATCAAACAGCCTTCTGTCATAGACTTGATGAACCATAGTCTCTTTGGGAGTGGTGGTGGGGTAGTGCTTATCATGCCATTTGAGATTGGCAATGTGAACTTGTTACAAGTCTTTTGACTCGTTGAGGGATTCAGAGATGGTGCAGGTCTGTTTAGACCAGTCTATAAGGGGGTTGACCACCTTCAGCCAAGGTGATCCTAGGATGATGTTCTGTTGTTCACAATCCATGACATAAAAGAGGACCTTTTTGACAATCCCTTCAATGTTGACAAAGAGTGTGGTGGAGAATGATACTTTGCAGACTTGGAATGGTTTCTCAAGTTAGGATGTGGGAAGTTTGTTCTTCCTAACGAATCACCAGTTGACGCAGTTAATGTTCATGCCACTATCAATCAAGGTATGAGACTCAACAGTTTTGAGGGTGTGTGATGGTATGATGAGTTCAACAGGGATCTGCATGGATTTCATTATATGAGATACAGTTATAGGTGCACATACAGGGTAGGAGGTGGCAGATGTCAAGGCTGGCCTCCATTCTAAAAATCCTGGGAGCAAAAGCAGGTGGTCCTTCTGACTACTTCTTCATTATCTTCCTCACACTCTTTTAATATTGGAAGGTCCTCAGGGTTCTTTTTCATCATCTTTTGGATGGAAGGTCTGGGGGTGTTCTTGAAGGTAGCATTGCATTTGAATGCTGAATATCTGGGTTTCTGGCATTTGAAACAGAGGTTCTTTTTGTGGCAGCATTCCCATTCTTTGGAAGTGAGCTTCTGGGGGCAAGGGATGGATATGGTGTTGATGTCCATGGCATTGGAGTCTCAGGAGGGTCTAGAACTTGGAGTGGCATAAGCATAGGAGGGGGTGGTTTTCCCTTTTCTTGCTTCTCAGATTAGGGAAGTTCTTTCCCACTGTTTCTGAAAAGAAATGGAACATTTGTACCAGTCATTGATTTTGTCAGGGATGGTCTCCATGATGAGGATCTGGGTGGAGAGTGTGATGATGGCCAATTGATAGAAGGAGATGAGGACAGCATCAGTGGCTGAGAGTTTTGCAGCATGGGCTTGAAACTTGGGATTAAAGTCTACAATGGAGGGCATCCACTGTCCTTTCTTATCCTTGTTCATATGAGTGGAAGATAATCAAGCCAAGGTGTCAGCCGCTTTGTCTTCTCTGATGAAGGACTTCCTGAACTTCTCTTCAAAGTTGGACCATTTCCTGAAGGAGTTATCTGTGACTGCCTTCCTTCTGAAGGTTTTGGCCCAGACCTAAGCTTACCTGAGGGTCATAAATGAGAGCACAAAGGTGACCTTCTTGTTGTCAGTGCAATAGACATTAGAGTTAACTAGGAGGTAGGTTGTGATGACATCCAACCAGTCTTCAGAGTTGGCAGTGTTGCCATGAAAGGTAGCAGGAGGGTTGAGCTTGAGCTCCATGGGCTTAAAAGAAGACATTGCTTCATATGTTTGGATAACTTCCCATGGTTTGGGTGAATCAAGAGGGTTGCTAGAGAAGAAGATTTTCCTGGTTTGCGGCAAGGGTGTTGGTAATGGGGGAGTCAGCACCTGAGGGATTGATACAGAATGGGAAAGACAATGGGCTAGGTCAAGAGTGACTTGAGTATCCTCCTCAGTGGATAGGAAGTCATCTTCATTAGAGGGGGTCCAGTCATGTGGAAGTGACTCAGAGTCAGAGGGTTTGTTGGGGCGAGAGCACCAATGAGTATCAAGAGGGGGCCTGGGAGTAATGGTGGCTTACCAGGTGGTAGCTGACAGGTAAGCTAGACCTTTTGTTATAACTACCTTGGGTGGAGATAGGTGTAGCCTCTAAAGAGGGTCTAGGAGTACTAGGATGAGGGAGAATGTGGCAGGGCATTCTATGAGGACAAGGCATGAGGGTTCTAAGAGAACAAGGCTTTCTGCTTGCTCTTATCTCAACAATCGAACATCAAAGAGGAGACTGCCTCTGAGATCGATCATCTTGAGGTGAACAAGAAGTTTTTCCTTAGAACAGTGTAGCCTTGAGAGCACTATGCAGTCTCAAAGAGCAAGGAGATTCCTGATGAGGGACTTAGAGGCAGGGACTAGAGATGGAGCAAAGACCCAGTGTATTGAGGTACACAAAGGGGAGGTCTGGCTTAGAGATACAGTGGCTCAAAAAAGTGTCCCAATGTTGGTGCATTTTGAAGGATTGGTTAATTGCCAGTGAAGCAAACCAAACAAGGCCAAACACTTGCAGGAGCGAAGGTAGTACTTGCTCGTGGCTTCCTAACACCACTTGGGTCATGTGATTCGCTTGTCATGCCACTGAGTTACAGCCATTTTCAAATAACATGTCATTGGGATGCTTATTTGAGCATCATGCTCTGATTCATTATCTGATAAATAACATAAGAATATGACAGTTTCTGATGGATGCTATACCTTGACCCTGAATGATTATGTAAATTACATAATTCTAAGGTATATAACCAATACTCATCCCACTCAGTTAATCAATATCATCATGAACTCCATTTCTACCTATATTAAAGCTAATATTCTCTTCCTTGCTGAATCTGGTCTCTCTATTCATCAGATCTCCTTTCAAACTGGGTTGTGGAAGTCTACTGTGGCCAGAGTCATCAAATAATACCTTTTAGAGAAGGAAAACATCAAGCTAGGGTGTTCTTTCAAGGTTTCCTCTACTGATAAGAGAAGGATTATTACTAGTATTACCACTGGGAAACTGGAAAATGCTGTTCAAGCAACCCATATCATCAATTATGCCTTCTCCTCTGCTATCTCATCCCAAACTGTTTACAATATCCTCAAGTCTGCTTTCTTGAAGATTGTGGTCCAGAAGAAAAAGCCTTTTCTATCTGTCAAATATAGAAATCTGAGGCTAGCCTTTGCTCTTAAGTATCAAAACTGGACTGTAGAGGACTAGACTAGGGTTATTGGTCAGATAAAACCAACCTTAACAGGATTGGGTCAGATGGAAGAATGTATGTATGAAAAATGGCAGGTAGCCTTTACAGGACAGGAAGATATAGAGAATGGTACAGTTTGGAGGAGATTCCTTGATGGTTTTGGAATGTATGGGCTGAAATGGTATTGGCATCTTGGCAGGGGTACAGGGCAAGATGAATGCTGAGCAGTATGTCTCCATTTTGCAGGGTAATCTGCTTCATAGCATGGAAAAATCTGGTATGTCTGAGGAAGACATTATTTTTCAACAGGATAATGACCTCAAGCACTTCTCTAAAAGAGCTCAGGAATGGCTTGAATCTCATAGAAGCAAGCTTCTGAATTTGCCCCCACAATCTCCAGACAATATCCCTATTGAACATGTCTGGCAAATTCTGAAAGAAAAGCTCAACAACTATTCAATATAAGCTAGGGGAGTATGGGAAACTTGAGAGACAATTGCAGTGGAGTGGGGCATAATTGAGGCTGAGAAGGTCAAATATTGATAGACAGTATGCCCAGAATGCTAGAGGCAGTGATTAAGGCCAAAGGAAGACACATGAAGTACTAAAAGTATAAAATTGGAATGATGCTCAAATAAGTGTCTGAATGACATGTTATTTTAAAATGGCTGTAACTCGGTGGCATGACAACTGAATCACATGATCGAACCGGGGTTAGGACGCCCCGAGCAAGTAATACCTTCGCTCCCACAATTGTTTGGCCTTGTTTGGGTTTCTTCACTGGCAATTGACCAATCTCTTCAAAATGCAAAGTGGTGTTAGGAAGCCCGGAGTAAGTACTACCTTCGCTCCTGCAAGTGTTTGGCCTTGTTGGGTTTTCCTCACTGGCAATTAACCAATCTCTTCAAGATACACCAACATTGGGACAGTTTTTTGAGCCACTGCATGAGTACAAGAGGATGAGTTTATATAGGTAGGGATGGAACCGCTGATGAAGCAAATAGAATTGCATAGAATGTGATGGAAATCAGGTGATGAGTCATGGTATCATAGTCAGTGACAAAAAGAAAAGAACATTCAAATTGGGACTGACACCCATGTGTATGTAAGTGATAATAGGGGAAAAAGGGGTCGATCATAACAGTTTATATATGTACAGAATGAGTTCAGGGTAGGCAAGGAAGGAGTCACTGACAAAGCAAATGGAATTGCAAAGAGTGCAATGGGAATAGACAGGGAGTCAGAGTATTGTAGTAGGGGACAAAAAGAAAAGAACATTTGGATTGGGACTTATACCCATGCACACATAGAGAGGCATGTGACTAGAGGAAAAAGAGACTGATTATAACAGAAGTCATGATTGACAGATAGGCAGTGTCAAGGCGGATGCAGCCTAGTTCCTTTAACTTGTTGTTCAAGGTTTTGTTCCAAGTTCAACCCACTTGCTTCAATCCATAAAGTGATTTCTGAAGCTTTCAACAATGCCCTGAAGGATTTGGAATTCCATCTAGAGAATCCAGATATAACTCCTTGAGTTCATCGTTTAGGTATGTGGTAAAGATGTTCATCTAATCCAATTCCAGATTATACTTTGCTGCAAGCACTACAATGGTTCAGACTAAGGCTAAGTGAGCCACTGAAGCAAATACTTACTGATAGGCAAATTCTTTTGTCTAAAGCCTTGAGCTACAGTGACTCAAAAAGATATTACACACATTTGATTTGCCCATATCTCAGCAAAAACGCAACATTTTCTAATGATGTTAGAGAGTGAAATAAGTCATGCAGAAGATTCTCCAGATGGGTTGAATGAAATGTTTGATTGTGCATGCTCCAGAGATAAAATATAATATGAGTGCTTTTTTTACCCCTGAAAATATTGAATTTTAGAACTTGCTCACAGTGTAAAAAATGCAGTTCTTGATGAAATGGGTTAGGCTGCAAAAATAATTGTGAGTGTACTCTGATCTGTTCCTAAGATATGAGGCCCTAGAAGTGAGTATTTTGGGCATTTTTAGTGAATTTTGTTCAAATTAGCCACTTTATGAGGCTCATATCTCAAGAACAAAACATAATACACTCATAATTCTTTTTGCAGCCTACCACATTTCATCAAGGAATAAAATTTTTGCAGTGTGAGCAACTTCTAAAAATCAGTGTTTTCAGGGGTCAAAAAACCACTCCCATTATATTTTATCTCTAGAGCATGCATAATCAAACATTTCATTTAATCTGTCTGGAAAATCTTCTGCATAACTAATTTCTGCATACTTCACTCTCAAACATCATTAGAAAATATTGTATTGTTGCTGAGATATGGGCAAATCAAATGTGTGCAATATCTTTTTGATTCATTGTATTATTCAACACTTTTATTGTTATATATTCTCATTCTCTTACTTCTTTATTCAAGAGACTGGCTTGAAGGGAATGGACTTTACTGCATTGGAGATTGAAATGATTTCATAAATGTGATTTGTGTTTGGATTTAGCAACTCTTCTTTGACAGTAAGTTTTCACAGATCTGTGTTGGAGTGGAAATAAATATCTGGCATAGGTGTGGGAAATGTTTCTCTGGTCAGTAGCTTCTGTGATGTCAGCAAAAATATAGTTTCAGAGGTTGTCCTTGAAAGTGAAGAATGATTCAGATCTGTTCTGAAGTATCCTCTGGTTCTCTGTCAGTGAAGCTTCAGACTTCTCTTGATGTGGTTCAGATCTCTATGTGTTACTGGTAATTATGATTTTTGTTCACAGGTATACTAACTCAGATGCTCTGGCATACTCTGGCTATAAAACATGCAGAGAAAGGATGTCAAGTGTGACATGGTTGCTCTGTGTTCTCTGCTCTGATTTTGGGAGTTTTGATCAGGGATTCTACCTTATTTTCTAAATCTTCTGGTACTTCCACTGCTCCTGTATTGAGTTCATATTTAGATTCAGAAGTGACTGCTCTCAAGGCATCTTTGTTATCTCTGTCACTATTTTATGTGTGCTCTGATTGATTTGGAGCAAGTCTCTTCCACTGCCTAGTATGCACTGCTGATTTCCAGGGGAGTACATCTACATTAGAGATCTCTGAGCTCAAAAAATGTTGTGTGGTGGCTCAATATTATGCTCCAATGTTTGGTGTCTAGTAGCTTATAGGATTGCTATCCATAGGTATATTTAAGCATGATGTACTTTCTGATATGTGGTTGGAATTTTTCATCCCATTTATCTTTTGGGATGAGGACATATGAGACACTCCCAAAGGTATAGAAAATGATAGAATTGATGGCTTGGTGGAATAGAGTTTAGCAAGGATCTGCTTCTTTGAGTGTGAAGGTTGGACTTCAAATGGAAATAGATGTGGCAGCTCCCATGGCATCTGCTCAGAAGGACTTTGGTAGTTTTAAATTCTTGAGCATTAAGGTTTGGTTCATGTGGTCAGCCAAGCTGTTTTGCTTCAAAATGTGCAGAGCAGATGTTTTATATAATGTCTTGTCAAAATTGAGTTGTGTGTGAAACTCTTGGCTGATATATTTACTACTGCCATCACTCCAGAGGAACTGGATGTATGCAGTGGAGCACTTCTCGACCTCCATTTTTCACAGATTACAGACATCATTGCTCTTTTTTTCCAACAAGTAAATTCAAGGAAAATATTGACAACTGTTATTATTTGCCCTATTTCTTTATCTACATGACTTGATTACATATGCAGGGATATTAGTCCCCATTCAGACATTCTTCTCTCTTTACTGCTGACTCATATATCATTTCATTATATTCCATTGCATTCTATACTGTACACTTGACTCATCAGTGGTTACTTCCTCATTAGTCTCCCCCATGCCTATCCTCAAGTTTCCCTTTCCTATATTTCTTTACCTTACTTAGCAGAGTTCCAAGCTAGACTCACTCTGTAACTTTTACCTGGTTGCCTTGGCAATACACCTCAGATCTAGCACAACCCTTGTTCTTGAACCCTTAGCTCCCTGAGATGTCATTTTGCTCTCAAGGGAATGCTATACAATGTTGAACCTTGAAGCTTAATCAGAATAGCTGCCTTTGCAACATTAGAACATATGTTTGCCATCATACTCTTAAACCTTGAAATGTTGATTGAATGTCTTGCCACATTCACACCTTAATCCCTTGAACTCAAAAAAACCTTTATTGTACTCTTGAATTTTTGATCCTAGTCTTTATCAAGATATATGCTCGTCTCTACCTGGGCCAAGTATAACAACAACAAGAAGCCAATACTTGTATTCTTCATGAAATTGTGGATTTATCAGTTCACCATTGTCTATATGAACAACCTGCCATAGTTGAAGCTTCTTTATCTTTTCTAAAATGCATAGTACCTCACAACTCTGAACATCACAAGTGAGAGTATCAGTTTCAGAGAGCTGTCCATCTCTTACCATGTATTGAATGCATTGAATAGAAATGTGCTTCAGATATCAACATAGAAGGTTTACATCTATGGAAATGAGAACAGCCTCCAGCATTGGAATATGGCAGACATTCACATGATATAGATCACCTCTAAAGCCAACCAGACACCTGTACAGGGGTTACTGGCTCACACTGAACACAAAAAAGAACTCACCAACAACCAGTCAAACCAGATGAGGCACTATACAGCACATAATAGCAAGGGCTAGTGCAAGTATGTGGTAGTGAACAAGGGTTTGTGACTAAAAATGCCACAAGAACTTATTTGATGTTCTTGGACTCTCTATTGGATGATTTATATACTATATGTTATATGTGATCATGTTTGTTTCTTGTCATCCATATATAGTAACTATGAAAGGTCATAGAATGTTATAGAACATTCAAGAACTTCTAATCTGTCAGCTTTCTCTAGGGCTGGCCAATGGAAATGCTGCATTCAAAATATGATTAGTCAGCCAATTTAAGGCTAGCCAATAGAAGCTGTCAAATCATTAATAAAAGCTCTAAATTTGTTGTAAAAAGTTATAATGTATTATGACAAAAGAATACAATGAAAAATCATGACATTTTATAGAACCATGATGAGTTAGACTTCATAGAAGATTATAGAACCTTTTGGAATGAGTATGTGACTGTTCATGTGGCCAGACCATGTGATATTAAGTCATGTGACCCCATTTGAGTGTGGGAACTCCTAGAAACTCTAAAGTGGAACTTTGAAGCTAATGAAAAGGGTAAAAATGCAGTTCTTGACCCAGAAGATTGCAAGGAGAGAAAGAAAAGGGTGAGAACAAATAAAAATGGTTTACTAGCATCTACAAATAGCTGGAAAACATGAGTCTGATTCCTTTCCATTCAGTGGGGCTAAGAAATAAACTAGAAGTTGGCAGGACTTGACAGGACTCAATAGGAGTTGAAGGAAAATGACAAAAATTGAACCCAGATACTTAGAATAAATGGTAAATGGTGATTATTTACTGTAGAACTGAGCTCTAAGGACAAACTTTTAAGTCTGGATATTTTCAAGACTGTGAATAGAAAGAAAATTTGAAGGAACAAATGCAGACAAGAAATAAAGAGATGTCCTAATTAGGAAACACAACTCCAACCCACAGATGACTCATTCAGAGTGTGAAAACTAAGGTTCATTTCTCTGGATGTTGGAGTTCTGACTCAAGAAAACAGCCTGTTTGAATATTGAGTCTTTGGATGGTGGAGAATTTTGAAGGACCTCAAAGGACATATAAATACTCAGAGAAAGTGTGAATATCACTATATGAACCTTTGATCTCTTATACTGTGCAGATGCTGAGAAAAACACAAAGAGGACAAGACTGCCCCTTGGTGGCTGCATTCTTGTCCTTCACATATGTACTACTCTACATGTCATACTTATCGTGCTCTAATCTATATGTCTATGAAGATACCATAAGAATTGGATGTGAAAAAGGCATGGTGGAAAAGAATGGAAGATAATATATGAATAGGATAAGGCTATAAGATGTTGTTAAAGTTCATGGGTGATGCATGGAATACATAGAAATGTCCTGGAAAGGTCTGAAATGCATACAATGATGTTCTGTTCAAATAAAAATGTTTTTCATAATTGATAGAGAGTTTCAGAAATAAATTACAAAGTTCTAGTTGAATTCTCAGGCTGTACAACTCCTAGGATCTCCAAAGTGGAGCTTCTAAGCGAATGAAAAGGGTGTGTGTGTAGTTCTTGACCCAGGATATTGCAAAGAGAGAAAGAAAAAGGGTGAGGTCAGATGGAAATGGCTCACTAGTGTCCATGAAGACCTGAAAAATATGAGTCTGATTCCTTTCTATTTGGTAGTGCTAATGGATCAAATAGGTATTGGCAGGACTTAATGGGACTTGACAGGACTCAAAGAAAATCGAGAGAAATTGAACTTGGAGATTTAAGATGGATTGTAGATGGTGGTATTTTACTCTAGAACTAAGTTTTAAGTACAAACTTTTAAATCTGGGCATTTTCAATGCAAAACTCCTAGGAACTCTGAAGTGGAACTCCCAAGCTAATGGAAAGGGTTGTGAGTGTAGTTATTGACACACAGAATTTCAAAAAGAGAAATAGAGAACAAATATAAATGGCTCCCTGATGTTTACAAAGAGCTGGGAAATACATGTCTGATTCCTCCCCATTTAGTAGAGCCAAGTAATCAACTATGAGTTGGCAGACCTTGACAAGAGTTGATAGGATTTAAAGGAAATTGAACTCAGAGACTTAGAATAAATGGTAGATGGTGGTAATTCATTCTAGAACTAAGTTCTAAGTACCAACTTATAAGTCTGGGCATTCCTGAGCCTGTAAATCAGAAAGAAAACATGAATAAATGAATGTGGATGTAAAGTAACAGAATATCCTGATTAGGAAACACAAATCCAACTCATGGACGACCCATTTAAAGCACAGAAACTAAGGTTCAGTCCTCTGAAGGTCAGAGTTCTGACATGAGAATGCAGCCTGTCTGACTATTGGAGTCTTGGGATGGCAGAGATTTTTGAAGGAGCTTAGAGGAGCTCAGAGGACCTATGAATACTCAGAGAAGTGGGAATATCACTGTAGGGAACTTTGATCTCCTACAACACTTCAAGTTCCAAGGTTCTAAGATTCTGAGATTCCAAGCTTTCAAATTTGGAAGCATTACTTCTGGTGTGTCACACATTCTAGGTATGATTGAAAGTGTTGAAAGTGTTGAAAGGGTGTGGAAGTGACTGTAATACCTGGCATGATTGTTCTCTGCTTCTTTCATATATAGCAAGTAGTGAAGTGTGCTGGAAGCACTGTTGACCGTCCAGTAGTAAATACATGGTTTACAGAGATAATTGATATCTGAAAGTTAAGAACCAGCAGGACATTGCTTAACAATATCTTAAATGATTTTATGTTTACCTCTGACTGAATTACAACAGTTCTGATTCTGATGGTGGACACCATGGAGTTGTCTCTGAAAGTGAATGGTTATAGAGAAAAAAGAAGTCTGCACGTTTTAAATCATTTTTGATGAGATACATACTATGTATAATATAGCTTCAAAGTAAATGATACAGCTTTCTTTTGTATTGTGTTGCAGTTCAGACAATAGGTAAGCTTCAATGTGTTTCAGTGCGGATTTTAACACATGCTTCACAGCTACATTTGCCTGCTTCAACTTTTCTTTGCCCAAGTCCAGTGTTCCTCCAGCTGCATTTGCCTTATATCACTTTCAACCTCCTTTTCTGAGTCTTGTGGCCCATTTTTGATAGTTTCAACAGTTTTCAGTTCTGTGTTTCTGATGCTGGTGGTATTCACACCATGAAACATCTCTAGAGCTTCAAACCCCAGAGGTTTGATTTGATGCTTTGTGTGCAGAGTTGAATGAATTGAAGGGGTTGAGTCAAGCTTTCTCTGAGATGACACAGGTTTTGATGTTGTTGAAGGTCAGTTTACTATCCTTATCAGTATTAA
>JBBPTO010001475.1:0-15501 GCA_038094155.1 Pulveroboletus cf. aberrans
GGGGACAACTCCACCATAAACACCGTAGGAATTGGAACAATAGTCCTCCGAAGCTGCGTTGGGAAATGACATTTCAAGACCATACTCAGTGAAGTACTACACATCCTGGAGTTCATGCTCTCCTTGATCTCCGTCCTGAAACTAGCAAAAGCAGAAAATAACCATGTCCTTTCCTGCCAACTCTGGAACTTGCTCCATTAAAAAGGGAACCGACATCATCTTCATCAGATCTTACACAGATGGTCTATATCATGCCAAAGCAACTCCACAGAAAACTCTGGAATGGAGCTTAACCACCATCGACATAAATCTACTTCACTGACATTTAGGACATATTGTGATATCCCATATAGAAACCATGGTCCGACGGGGGCAACTGCAGGGTGTTGACAAAACCTCCGGAACACTGGAGTTCTGCGAATCATGCACCATTGGAAAAATGAGAAAGATCCCTTTCGAATCTCAGACAGAACCACATGCAACGAAACCCCTGCAAATTATCCACTCAGACGTCGGAGGTCTGATATCTCCGCAATCCCGGGAAGGCTATCAATATTGGCTCCTCATTGTTGACGATTTCTCACACTTCCCTTGGATTTACTTCCTAAAACAGAAAAGCGACGTCCGCAGTACCTACAAGCAATGGAAGTCCGACATAAAGGCCTTTTTCCACTCCGAAATAGTCTCGGAGCAACCCTCCAAACTGCATGTCTGTTTCCTTAGAAGCGATGGGGGCAGTGAATACACAAACACAGAGCTCAAAAATAAACTCCAACATGACAGAACAATCCTTGAAACCTCCGCTCCATACACTCCTGAACCAAACAGCCTAGTGGAACGGATGAACCAAACGCTCTCCTTCCTCACAAATTCCATGCTGGAGGACTCCAAACTCCTGAAGTCCTTCTGGACCGATGACATGTCCACTGCGGCATATGTCACAGCCCGGAGTCCAGCCTCCACACTCGGAGGAGACACCCCCTACCAAAAACTGTTCCACAGACAAGCAAACTCCTCCGTGTTCTGTCCTTTTGGATGCCTCACCTACACCCTCATCCCAAAAGAACAATGTGAAGGAAAATTCTGACCACATGGACAAAAATGTGTCCTGCTCGGATACACCCACGGACAACAAGCTTACAAACTGCTAGACCTGGAACGGCAGACCATCATCTCCAGTCGACATGTCACATTCAACGAGTCCAGAAAAATCTCAGAGTCGGAGGCTGCCCCTTGGAAGTGCATGTCTGAGGACCAGTGGGAGGGACTAAACTCCACAACTCCAACTGAATGCTCCGAAACAACAGACACTGACCCGGACGAAGACTGCAACGACACATTGCCTCCAACAGCAGTGGGAGCACCTCCACCGGAGACCACAATCAATGAATTAACAGAGCAACTCAGCCAGCTCCACTTACAACCTCCGAAATCACCCCCAACTCCCATCACAGACTCCAAACAGCGCTCCGTTCTGACGTCTCCTCCAGCCAAAATCATCGCCGGAGTCTGTAGAAGCAACCAAACATGCCAACCGGCTGACAAAAAAAGAAAAAGAAGGTCAGACATACATTGGATCCTATAGATGACCCCCCAGAATTAATAGATGTACCGAATGAAGAAGAGGAGGACAATGACTTGCAATCCTCCGCTGAACAAATATATAGCACCTTCTCTGAGTCGAACATGGGTGGAAGAGAGCTGAAAACGCTTAAAGAAGCAAAGGCCTCACCTGATTGGCCAGAATGGGAAAAGGCCATACAAACTGAGCTAGAAACACTCAGGAAGATGGGCACATGGGAAATGGCAGACGCACCCAAAGATAGAACACCAGTTACAAACTAATGGGTATTCATATGAAAGTACAACAGGGATGGCGAGTTACTAAAATATAAGGCATGGTTAGTCGCCAGAGGCTTTAGCCAAGTCCCAGGAATAGATTTTAATGAAATGTATGCACCCGTTGTCCATTTGAAGATGATATGAGCCATCCTAGCACTGGCAGTTGCACATGACTGGGAGATTCAACAAATGGACGTAAAAGGGGCATACCTCAATGGTGACCTCAAAGAACAAATATTCATGAACCAATCTGAAGGGTTCCACGATGAAACATCCAGATTATGCTGTTTAATAAAGACAATATACAGCCTGAGACAGTCTGGGAAAGAATGGAATCAAAAGTTAGATGATCAACTACAAAATGTGGGATTCAAATGCTTACATAGTGACCCATGTGTATACATCCGTAGAACAAATGGAATTGAAATCATGACTGTATGGGTTGATGACCTATTGCTCTTCGCAAATACAAAGGAGCGAATGAATCACCTAAAAGAAGACTTAGCAAATTTGTTTGAGATCACAGACCTCGGAGAACCAAACAAACTTGTGGGTATCAAGATATCCCAAGACAAATATAAAGGCGAAATCATGATAAAACAAACCAAAGACATAGAAAGCCTTCTTGAATGCTATGGTATGCAGGATGCAAACCCTGTATCAACACCATTAGATACAAGCATAAAACTTGAAACTCATAAATCCGAGCATAAAAATGATGCACCTTGGCATGACCACAATTATGCATCACTAACAGGTTCATTGATGTATGCTGCCATGGCAACATGACTGGATATTGCATATGCTGTGAATTGGTTATGTTCATTTAATGCAGATCCAGACCTGGTCCATTGGACTGTGGCCAAATGAGTCCTAAGATATTTAAAAGGGATGAAAGATGTCGGAATTACTTACTTGAAGTCCAAGTCGGAAGAAACAAACACAGGCTTCAAAGCATATGCAGATGCCAGCTTCGCTAACCAAAGCAATATGACATCTACCAGTGGATCCGTCTTCATGATGAGCAAAGGAGCCATTGCATGGAGTGCAAAGAAGAAGAGCACAGTAGCACTCTCAACAGTGAAGGCTGAATATACAGCCATGGCTAACACAGGAAAAGAAATCCTGTGGCTGCAAAACCTTTCCACCGAATTAGGATACATGCTGCAAGGACCTACCATGCTACACGCTGATAATCAATCGGCCATTGCCATAGGTGCAAACGTACAATTCCACAAATGATCAAAGTATTTTGACTTATAACACTTATACCTCCATGACCAAGTTCGAGATGGAAAGATTAAACTAATTTACTGCCTGACAGACAATATGCCCATGGACCTGATGACAAAGGCACTGCTACATGCAGGACATCGCCCACACACTAATGGGAGTGTTGGGTATCAAGCTGGAAACAAGCCAAGTTTAGTAAAACTATACAGTCTACATAAGCAATAGAATACTATCATATATTAGACGATAAGTAGAATAGGGGAACTAATGAACAATCTATCGTTCTCCCACCATCTGTCCAATTCTAAAATATGTGCACCATCTTGAATTTATCGTGCCCATGCTGATTCAACTCGCTTTGGGCTAGCGGCTGCATTTTGACTTGTTTTGACTCGTTGCGTGTACCACTCATTGTGCCGTCCATTCCCCATCATCTCCCATTCATTATAATGCCATTTCCATTATATCAGCACTCTCGATCGCTTCCGACATCTCTCAGCTCGATCCATTTGATATCCAGACCTCCTGGCCTTCTATCTGGTCCAGGTGTGCTTGTTTTGTTGATGCGCCCGTTCCTAACAATTCTAGGGTGTTTTCCTGACCTGTGGACGTCTCCCGGCACGCGTGGCTTGCCGCCTAGGTCGTCCGTCTTGTCTCGAGCTTCTCGAGCTCTCCCAGGTGAGTTCTCTTCTGCCTTTCATTCTGGCCAGTTGCACTGATGTTCTGACATGCTCCACACCTTCATTGCCATGCTCCTAGTGTCTGAGCTTGCAGGTATAGCCCTCTCCCCCTCGAGCCCAACTCTCAGGGGCTCTTGCTTTCATTGCATGGGCTGGTCAGATGCTAGAGGTGGATTCTTGTGGGGTTTGTTGTCATTGTCTGGTACATTGTGATGATCATTTTCTCCAGCTACATAACCCAACAATGATGATGACCATGCAACTTGCATGGTCATTGTTGTTGTTGAGTTATGTCATGACATCACTGCTGCCTTCATTGGACCACTGCCATTTCACCATCCTAGTTGCATTGTCGCCATCCTTGTTGTATTACCATCATTCCTGCTGTGTTGCCATTGTCCCCATTGTCAAAATATATAACTCCTCCAAGGTCCTCCAACTTACTCCAGACCTGTTCCACTCAACTCCAAAGCTTTCATCTACCAAGTACAACTCCTGACTCTGGAGTTATTCAGAGTTGACCTGATATTCAGTAATGTCCTCTTTTCCTTTCAGACCTCTCATTTCCTATTCCGAACATTACATCAGAGTTACATCAGAGTTCATGTGCTCTGATCTCTATTTAAATGTGTCTGCTTTCGTAATCACTCCCTTAGTTGTTCCACTATCACTGTGCAACTGAGGTTAGTTCTTTTAGCTACATCTAGCTCTTCTTTTACTTATGTCTGTAGTCAGGGTATCTCTACCCTTCCATAGCACACAGATTTTGACACCCATCATGTTGGTGTTGTTGTCATCACATCGCCATGTCCTCGTTTCTACAGCATTGCTGTGCTATTATGACAAACAGGTGGCTGGAGAGTGCATGACATGTTCCAAGAGCTGGAGTGATGGTGGGCAATGAAGGGCACATGAGGTGCATAGAAGGTTGTGGGGAAACAAAGGGGTGGCAGGTGGGCACACAATGCACAAGAGAACTGTGGAGTGACAATGAAGCTGTGAGAGGGTGGACAATGTGCATGGAGGCCATGAATTGTAGGAATGGTGTCAAGATGGCACAAGTGGTGTGTGAGGGCCATGAAGTGATGGTAAGGCAGTGAGAGGGCATATGAAATGCACAGATGGCCCTTTTTTGATGGCAGCAGGAGGGCACATGTGGACAGTGGGGAGATGGAGCAGCAGTGTGAGGATGCATGAGGCAGAGGTGAGGTTAACAGAATGCAACAGTAGGCCACACAAGGCCATGGCAGGTCCACCAAACAGGGGGAGGGTGTGTAAGAGAGCACACAAGGTGATACATGCGCAAATGCACTGAAACAGCTGTCGAATGTGCCCTTCCATGTGTTTTCTGCCTGTGCCAAGGACAGATATTGGAAACCTATGCCTGGCATGTGGCACAAGCTTGAATGCATCTTTAAGGAGCAACATGTCAACATTGGTACATTGGGCCTCATTGGCGTGTGTTGAGGGTGAGTGAATAAAGTTGTGTCATAAATTGATGTTTTGTATGCTGACGCCACAGGTAAATGACCCAGGGGTAAAGGGGTCAATGGGTCTCAACAAGGCAATCCATACCCATACCCATAATTCATGGTGGATAACCCATACCTGTGCAGATCTCTAACCATAGTTCCTTGTCTTTACACTTGAATCTGTACTCCAGGCATGCCACAAGGATGTCAGTCTTCCATAGAAATCCAATGGGCTGTAATACATCTCTCAAAATTCCTTGACTTCAAATGTATTGGCTTGGATCTTTCAGTCCATTTAGTCAGATGCATTGTTTCATACTTCAATACCCATGGAACTATACCAAATCCAAGAGAGACCACAGTTCTGAAAGAATGGAAATTGTCATCTGATTTACTTCTAGCCAGGATTTGATCTTGACCCACCATTCTTTGGATTTTCAAGAGAACCATTGTATTCTCTGAAGTCTGTGAATACTTTCACTTTTTTTGTTTGCTCTGCTCCCACCTGGTGCAACTGGTTGAGCTGCCTGTTGTTGTGCTAGAGTAACTTGAAGTTGCATAAAAAGGGCATTTGGTGCCTGAAGATCTTGTACAAATGCATTATTGAAATCAATATGCAACCCAGAATTCAATTGATTGATGAGTTTCTGCAACATTTCATACTTTGGAAATGTCTGTCTGTGCACTCCAAGTCAAGATGTCATCTTTTTCATCTTCAGGCTGCTGTATCCAGGGATCTTCTGTGGGTTCTGCCACTTCTTCTTTGAAATAATGCCAGAAGTGGTCTGCTGGTGTGTCTTCAAAAGGGTTATCAAAGGGTTGGTCAACAAAGGCTGGTACTTTGAAATATAACCCTTGGTCATCTTTCTATTCTTGATTATCTGACAACTTATGGTCCCAGCCTTATGGACCATATCTGAAGACCCATGTGTCTTGCTTGATGTAAGTCAGAGCCACTGCTGTGAAGAAAATGATTTGACAAGTTCTTTCTGCAAATGACATAATTGCTTGTCCTCTCTGTAGAACTTCTCTAACCAGCCAAAAGAATGCTGATGCAAAGATGAGGGTGATTGTGTATCCAAGTAGGATTTGTATTTCAAATAAAGTGCTTTGACTTCCTTAGCATGTTCCTAGGTTGCAAGGTGACTCTACTAAAGTTATCTCCTCCAGTAATCCCTTCTTCATCTTCTGCCTAATATATCTTTCTCCAAAAATTTCAGGGCTTTTTGAATACTCATCCTGGTGGTTCTTTTTTATTCTCTCTGTTCCTTTTCCTATCATTTCTTTCAATTTCTGACCATGCAGACCACCAACTTGCACTGTGTGTTGTATACCCAGGCAAGGCACCTTGTATCATTGCTAAGTTAAAATCCTGGATATTCTGCAGGGGGTTATTATTGGGGTCATACTGGGGCAAGTAATTTCAGTTCACTAACTTAAGGGTGCATTGGTATCTGTTGCCTTCTTCAGCTTTTTCAATAAAATTGTATAATTGTCTCAAAAAGCATTCTAGCAGCAGTTCTAAGATGCTTGAGTGAAAAGAGAAAGGTGAATTGGTCTTCTCCACTCTCTGGAACTTCCATTCTCCTTTCAGGATTTGTCACACTTGCCTTAGGTAAAGGGTGAGTGTAGTTCCTAAAGAGAGTCTAGGGACAAGGTTCAAGGGAAATGGGGCAAGCCATTCCATGAGAATGAGAGGCAAGGGTTCAAGATGAACAAGGCATTCTTCTTGCTCTGTCTCAACAATCAAACACTAAAGAGAACCAAGAACTCAGTGATCTAATGTTACTGAGGGACAAGGGTGTCACTGAACAGCATATCCTCAAGAGCACTACAAAGTCTTAGAGAGTCAAGGGATTCCCAATGAGGAACTAAGGATGAGAGACAAGTGGTACAGCAAAGACCCGGTGTATTGAGGTGCTGTCATATCCTGGAATTTAACTGAGTCAACTTCAACCTCCAGAACCCAACTCTACTCATCCCTTCAGTGATCTCTCACCAAATGTGCAACTCCATTCCTTCAGACTTATCTTAGATTTCCTTATGTACATCCTTTGTTCTGTATTTAGTTTAGTCTCACCACTCTGATCCCTCTGATGCTGTGTAGCACAGCTCTGGCACTTATGTATCTGACCTCCATTACATTAGTCATCCACCCCTCCATTTACTAATCTGCAGTCTCCTCCATATATATAAAGCCTGTATCAGTACATAGATATCTTAGGCTGAATATCAACTTAGACAGTCCTCCTCTGATGTGTCTTCAACCAACAAAGGCCATGACAGTGTGAAGACATGACACATAAGTCCTGCATCAAGCCTTCATCCCTCCAGATCTCCAACCATCTCTGGTCTCCTTTCCCCTTCAACCTCCAATCTCTGACTGGAGTTTGAGCAAAGGATGTTCCAGTCTTAACAGGTACACAAAGGGGAGGTCTAACTTGGGGAATACATGTTGAGATGAGTATGGTATATATAGGCATAGGATGAGTTCAGAATAGGTAGGGAAGGAGTCACTGACAAAAAAGTAAATGAAATCACATGGAATGTGATGAATCAGACAATGAGTAACAGTGTCAGTGTCAGTGATGAAAAGAAAAGAATGTCTAAGTTGGGACTTATATCATAAGTAGAGAGGCATGTGACTAAAGGAAAAAGGGGTCAATCATAACAGGATTCACCATGGAATGTTCTTCTCTGACTCTTAGCCTGGAGTTACTTAAATGACCTGAGTCAGTACCCTTTCTTCTAACTCTCTCCAGGCTTTTGCTTCAAGCTCCTCAGCAGAAATTATGTAACTACTATGGTAAGGATTAAAATATAATGAATTCAGCACTGTGGTCTAACTATTTGTGAAAGGGGGGCAAAGGGATCAGTGGAAGGTGGGGAAGACTTGCTTTCCCATAAGCCTAGTGCTAGGTCCTTAATTGAAGACTTACTTGTTTCTTGTAGTGCCACTGGCTAAGGAAAAGTGTGAAGTGTGGTTCTAATAAAACAACCCTTAACTATCAAGCCCTTAGGTCACACACTTCCTGGACTTACTGAGTAAGCTGTCAGAGGATGTGAGAAGGGGATTTGAGTTGCTGCTCAAGAGGAATTTTCAAGAGAACCAGACTGAGGTTGTCAACTGGAGCTTGAGGGGTTTATATGGGTTCTACATATGTTTATACATGTTGTGGTAACTACTTCATATGGACAAGTATTATCTACTTTATCATGATAGGGACTGCCTAGCAAGGCTGTGTTAGAATGGAAGCATATGGCTGAGATAAGGGAAATGAAAAGAATCATCAAGCTGTGATACAGTCATGCAACATGGAAATTAAAAGATTGGAGATTGGATCAGGCAATCTCTGGAATTGCCTAAGTTCATAGCACTGACATATAGCCTTGTAACATACTTCCCCAACTCTGAGGCTGAGGCACATCAAGTCCCTCACCTCCACTCCAGAGCATCTTGGATTTTATCATTTCACTCAGCAAGGTGCTCTTTCTTCCTTTGGATTCAATCTATCCTGTCCTGGACATAACATTGAAGTTACATCAGAGTTCATGAACTCAAATCTATTTCACTACTTAGTACTTTTGTCTTTTTCTCTCAGTTTTTGCTGCCATCACTGTGCAACACCTGAAGTGGGGCACTCCTGCCCCTCCATAGTCCCTTCACAGCACAGTTTTTGACAGTGTGTTGTACAGTGTTAGCATAGGTATTAATGCTGAGCACTTCAGTCTAGCTGCTTGAAGTTATTTAAAGCTCATGATAACCGGGCATGTTGAGCTCAAAATAAAACTCAACATGAACTCAGAAACACCATCACAGCAAGCAGATGACAGATTGATTCGATGGTGTAACAACATGAAATGCAGGATCTCAATCAATTATGCACAGAACAAGTCCATTAAGCTTGATAGTATATTCTACTGGGCTGGATAGGTGACTGAGCCACATGGAACAATGGAGTTGTAAGAAGAAAAGGTAGACCTGAAAAATGTGCTGACTACCCATGTTGCTGAATGCAGTGTACAGGATTGTATAAGCCAAAGCTGCAACAACATTGGCACTACCCAGATTATTGTCTTGGATAAAATCAATGAATCTATTCTTCCCTTGTCCAAAGCCTAAGATAGAATGGCAGAGTCAAATAAATGTTCCGAATGTGTTGTAAAATGTTTATTACAAACAAACCCTACAACCCAGGCAGAATTCATTCACACCTATGTAGCTATGTTGTAAATACTTAGATGACCATTCCTGAGGTGTGAAAGGGTATGCAGGTTACCCATCCACCCAGTGGCTGGTGAGGGGACATCAATGTTACTCCATTTCACTTGTGCAGTTATCACTTTGACTCACACTACCATGTTTTCTGCAGCATTGGAGGTAGGGACTGCTAAGGGTGAGGCACCTCAGGCCCACCAGGGTCGGATAATAACACCCTTTGACAAGCTGCATGCACTCTTATTGGCTGGAATATACCAAGTTATAATGGACGGGCAAATCTCACCGCGCTCATATCTGGTACATGCTTGATTGTGAACGGCCGAAAGGGACCGGGACAACACATCGGAAATGAGTCAGCGTAGTATGGACAATACTTCAATGGAGCCTGAAAAGACTCATAAGGGGGCGGTCTTGAAGGATTGTCCAAGTGAAAGGGTACACATTGGAAGAGTGACTGTCGTGTGATCAGCTGGTAGGGGGCATCAATGTCGTTCTATTTCGCCTGCACAGCTATCACTCACTTTTATGCAGCATTGGAGGTAGGGATGGGAACCAACAAGGCACCTCGCGTCCTGGCTCGAAGGTTGGCACTCCTCGAGATTCTGCATGCACTGTCATTGGATGGAATATACCAAGTTATGATGGATCGGCAAGTCTCACTATGGGAGCTGATATATCCTGGGCCACAAAGGACGGTCGAAATGGAGGGGGACAACACATGGGAGCTGAGCCGGCATAGCGTGGGCAATTCCGCGATACACCCTGGAAAGGTTCCGAAGGGACCAGGTCTGGAGCAGGAGAATCATCAATGTGATAGGGTACGCATCGTATCTGTAGGGAGGTGTCCTGTTAGGGGACCTTAATGTCGCTCTATTTCACTTACGCGGCTACCACCCCCTGCTGAGCAGCAGTAGAGGTGGGGATGGCGATCAAAGCACCTTACGCCACGATGGAAGTTCAAGGGTTGGCAGTGCCCCCCCACAACCTGCATGCACTGGGGTCGGCTGGAATGTACCAAGTTACGAAGGCCGGGCGTATCTCACCGTGGGTGTATGAACTGATACATCCGGAGGCAAGGGATGGGTGCAGCACATGGGAATTGAGCCGGCGAAGTCCTGACAACGCATCCAACGATCTTCAAGTTGGCTGGCGGCAACAACTGCACCGATGGCAGCAATGAGGAGAAGAGGGGAAAAACCGAGGTACATGGTATGTACGCTGTGGGGGATTCGTGAGAATGAAATCCTGCCAGCAAGCTGTATCACCTGCCTTTTATAAAATTTAATGTAAGTTTTTGCTGTCGCCCGCTTATTCTGTGACACGGGTGTAGCTCCGAGTGCTGCCGGTGCGGGAATAGTGTCCACTCACCTATCACCTGCAACGAATCATGTTGGACAGGTGTGTTATCGGGCTACTATCGTTGGTGTACCATTGAAGACTGGAAGAAGAGTCGAGCTCTGCAGGATTTCTATTCTAGTTGAGAATGAGCGGTTGGGCAGTGGACATAGTCCATGACATAGAGTGCTCCCGGCGTGATACCAGCGTTTGAGTTGGATACAAAGGTTCTGTGGGCTTCTGGGGAAATGCCGGAGTCCTTGGTCCTGCTGCCGAAGTGTCAGTCCTTTTGGCAGAGCTAATGTAGTCCCAGTGCCAGCGGGACGATCGGAGGATTTAGAATCTCAAAGCTGCTTGTCGGCAGACACCCGGGTGTTTACGGGCGATACGTCAATCGAAAGTAAGT
Source organism: Pulveroboletus cf. aberrans (assembly GCA_038094155.1). Lineage (NCBI taxonomy): Eukaryota > Fungi > Basidiomycota > Agaricomycetes > Boletales > Boletaceae > Pulveroboletus > Pulveroboletus cf. aberrans. The sequence continues at coordinate 11,191 of JBBPTO010001475.1, forward strand.
TCAAAACAACATTGGGTTCTAACAATTCTCTAATATGATCTGTGCGCACTCCTCAGAGCAGGGCATTCAGCGTCGAAGCATCCATCCTTTATTCAGAACATACGCAAAGTTGTGCACAATGGCGACGTTAAGTATTGATCTCAACTTGCGCTTTGTGTCCACCTTCTCGACGACCAATTGACTGACGTACGTGACAGACTCGACACGGTGAGCTGCCTTTGCTGACAGTGGGAACCTTTTCAGGATGCTTGCGCCGACAGCGAGACGGAAAATGGCCTTTTGGCTTGGAAGGACGTGCTTGTATTTGATCTTGAAATCTGTGGCAAAGTGTCGAAGGGGTCGATATCGTGGCCGACGAGGCGCCTGTTGTAGGCGGCTGAATGGACAAGCAGACCCTTGGCGAATATAGCAGTAGACATAGATAAGAAGCCGACATCGTTCAAAGGGACCTGGCGGAACCTCTCTGCCTCTGGGAGAACGATATTGTCGTGTAGCGAGGGCGGTATCACCAGTCGTTAACTCGAGACCGGCGATTCGGACTCCAATATTTTTCTCACGGGAGGCAACAACGAATCGGATCCTTACCCGACGTTCAGCATGGGTACCCGTTGGAAGTTTTATCTCACCATGACACCCGAACAGGCCGGTCTGGTCGCGTTCCTCGACTCGGGCTCTCTCCGCGATTCACTGAGATCGACAACCACACCAGGCAATCGGAATTGTACGGATGCTGCCATCGTTTCTGAATAGGACCTATTATCGATCGATTGTGCCGCATGGTTGCCGGACTATCCATCTGTGTCCATAGTCAGAAGTCGCGTCAGATGTCAGCCTGCAGATATCTTGGAAGCCGAGTCGTAGGGAAATTTAGTGTCTGATGTCGGGGTGTAGTGCATGGCATAACAAGTGCTCCATTCTCGAGCGCGGGCGTCCTTTTTAGCCTTTTTAGCCTATGCATGCAAATCTTGTTCTGACTCCGTCAGGAGATTCAGGAATGGGTCAACGACAGGCACTCACGAATCCCCCATACGTGGTTTCTCAGGTCGAGGAATTCTGTGGGATGGGATGGGAAGTCTCAAGGGTCCGACGGACGGACAGGAGACGTACCTATGTGCAGCCATTCGTGGAGTTTCTTGACATCTGCGGGCACGGTAAAAGGTCGTCCTTGCTAGCTGATGCGCGGGAGAGCGCTTTCAAGTCCTTTTCCACCGCTTCGATGTGCCGTAGGTGTGCAATCATTTGTCGTGGTTTTGAGGAACGGAGGGTGTCGCCAAGGGATTACGCCTGCCTGTACGGTGCTCGCCTGAAGTTCTTTGACGGTGGCCTGCAGCGCTGCGGAGGCGGCCTTGTATTCGCCTAGGAGGTGGTACGCAGTATAGGCCGAGACAAGCGAGAAACCAAACAAGAAACCGATGATCCTGCAACAGTGTCAGAAATCGGCGCGGAGAGAGAGGGAGAGTCGAACCCGCCGATGGGTTTCTTTGAACCAGGGATCGTTTTGAGATCGGGTGGGTTATGAGCTGAAGTGGAAATGAATCGAGTACTTTCGAGAGAGTGAAAGTAATTGTAACGGGCAGCCCTACTCATCCAGAGCGGAGGTAGAGTGGAGATACTTTTCTCGCGAAATTTACACGCTGGACGCTCCTTGATCAGCTCATACCACCTGCCCATGATTTTCCCACGGTTCAGTCGCAACGAATGGAGGGCCATCCCAACGCCCAACGCACGGCAAGTCCACGGTGTCTTACACACCCGCGTTGGATGGTCCAGACAGCACGTCCCGCCGCTCGACAAGTCCTCGCTTGGCAAAGGAGGTGAAAATGTCACTTGGACACGCTAGCCGAAGTCCGCACCAAGGAATCCCCTTTGGCAAAAAGGTGAGTTATAGTCGCCCGTTGGATATACTATCGTGGGACCGGTATTGCAAAATTCAAACACACTTTTCTTGTAGTACACATTCTACCTAGCAAATAAATCATGAAAAAATTATCGATAGTTTGTAATTGGATATAGGTAAATTTATCGTCTTTAAAACGAGGACTGGACACAAATGGAGTGTGCCAGATGGATGCCGATGTGCTGTCCAGAAAGTGGACCAGAGTTGCAAAATTTCTGTGACACAACTTCACAGGAGGTCACGCATTGTCATGCACAGCATTGCAATTCTGACTGCCGCATGAAACTCAATGCACACACTTGTTGACAATGAGAAATTTTCCCACACACCAACAACCAGGGCTGAGTGCAACTCTGCTTGAATTTGTCACATCTCTGAAAGTTGAGGTTGAGGTTGTAGTGGCAACTCACATCAAAAGGGAACCCTTTTGGAAAAATGAGAGAAATACAGACAAGAGTATTTATTATTCATGTACATTTTTAATGTGTTTTTTAGAAATGAATCTTGCTGTGTCCTGACTGCTTTTCATCAGAAACACAGGTGTCAACACATTGATTTGAAACCAACAGTGATAGAACAGCTTTTTGTTGAGAAAAAAAAATACAAGGCTCTATAGGAGGTCCATTACAATCCATTTCTATGAGCACAAGCTATTAGCTGTGTTATGTGTTGCAGCAGAATGCATTTTGCATCTCTAGTCCATTTTGCAATACCAGTCCCATGATAGTATTATTTGGCAAGTACAGTCCACAAGTCCCTCCATGGGAAAGGGAGTTAAAGAGTCATATGAACACACTTTCAGAAGGTACTCAGGCTGACTCAAAACTCATTACAGAAAAGAATCCTCCCTTAGTGAAGGAGGTTCACAGTGGCCTTAGCCATGCTCTGCTGTGTCCAAAGGGACAGTAATCCAATTTGGGTGAGACTTACCTTAATTGTTGTGCTCATCACTTGGCTTTTTTTTTCACTTGTGCTTGCATGGCTGTCCAGTCTCCACAGCCCATGATACTGGTGATTGGAACACTGGATGTTAAACTCACTGAGCCCTCTGTTAGAAAAGGAGGTTTGCAGGAGCTGTAGCTTCACTTGGTTGCAGGAACAATTGCTTGTCCAATGCCAAATCCCATAAAAGGGTGTCCCTGGAGACATAGGCTTCATAACAGGGAGAAAGTGGTTTCTAAAAACCGTCTGAAACTAACATGGTTGCAGAACTCCCCTGGCCTCATTATTTTTATGATGAGGTGATTAGTTGGGTGCTTTGATGTTCAGTGAGGTAGTGGACTCTTATTGGTTGTATATTCATATGTGGTATCCTATATACATACATAAATAAAGCACTACTTTAGGGTGGTAGCCAAATCTGGGGTGTGTTACGATTGGCCCCTTTTTCTCTTATCACTTACATACATACACATGAATATAAGTCTCAATTCAAACATTTATTTCTTTTCATCACTGATGACAATACCATGACTTCTCATCTGTTTCCATCACATTCCATGTGATTCCAGTTGCCTTGTCAGTGACTCCTTCCTTGCCCACCCTGAACTTGCTCTACTTATATATAAACCTCATCATTCCATACTTGTATTTTCCAAGCTAGACCTCCCCTTCATGTACCTCAATACACTGGGTCTTTGCTCCACTCCTTGTCCCAGTCCTTAGTACCTTGTTGGGAACCTCCTTGCTCTTTGAGACTTTGTAGTGCTTCTGGGGCTATGCTGTTCTAAGGGAACCTCTTGTTCACCTCAAGATGATAGATCTTTGAGGAAGTTCTCTCTTTGACATTAGAGTGTTGAGATAGAACAAGCAGAAAGCCTTGTTCTCCTAGAACTCTAGTACCTCATCCTCATAGAGTGCCTTGCCGTGTTCTCCTTCATTCTTAGTATCCTACACCCTCTTCAGAGGCTATGTCTACACTCTACCCAAGGGAGTTGTAACAAAAGGTCTAGCTTTCCTGTTGGCTACTACCTGGTAAGCCACCATTACTCCTGGGCCCCCAATTGACACTCATTGGCACTCCTGCCCCAATGACTCCTTTAACTCTGAGTCACTTTCACATGACTGGACCCCCTCTGATGAGGATGACTTCCTACCCACTAAGAAGGATACTGAAGTTGCTCTTGACCTAGCCCACCATCTCTTCCACTCTGCATTCATTCCTCAGGTGCCAACCCCCCATTGCCAATACCTCAGCTGCAGTCTGGAAGAATTTTCTTTCTTAGCAACCCTCTAGATTCACCTGAACCCTGGGAATTCATTGAAGCCTTCAAAAGAATGTCTTCTTTCAAGCCCATGGAGTTGAAGCTCAACTCCCCTGCATTCTTTGATGGCAATACTGCCAACTCTGAAGACTGGTTGGATACCATCTCAACCTACCTCCTAGTCAATACTGATGTGTACCACATTGATGA
>JBBPTO010001476.1:0-15498 GCA_038094155.1 Pulveroboletus cf. aberrans
TGAACAGCATTTTTCACTTTTCCAGTGGTAATACTAAAGATGATTCTTCTCTTATCAGTAGAGGAAAGCTTGGAACGATGCCCTAGCTTGATGTTTGCCTTCTCTGAAAGGTGTTCTTTGATGACTCTAGCCACAGTAGACTCCCCCAACCCAGTTTGAGAGGAGATTTGATGAATAGAGAGACCAGACTTAGAAAAGGGGAGAATATTGGCTCTAATAGAGATAGGAATGGGCTTTATGATGATATTGATTAACTGAGTGGGGTGAGTATTACTTGTATACCTTAGAATTACATAATTTACATAATTATTCAGGCTCAGGGCATAGCATCCATCAGAAGCTGTCATATGCTTATGTTATTTACTAGATAATGAATTACAGCATGATGCTCAAATAAGTGTCTCAATGACATGTCATTTTAAAATAGCTGTAGTTCAGTGGCATAACAACCAAATCACATGATCCAAGTGGGATTAGGAAGTTCAGAGTAAGTATGACCTTCACTACTGCAAGTGTTTGGCCTCATTTGATCTTCATCACTGGTGATTAACCAATCTCTTCAAAATGCACCAACATTGAAACACTTTTTTGAGCCACTGTATGCCTGAATTATACTTTTATATCTAGAATGTCATTCCTAGACTGTGTACAACCCACCACCATCAATTCTAAGCCTTTAATTCTGATTTCTAGCCAGTTCCTGTCAAGTCCTGCAAGTCCAGTTGGTTTTCCAGCCCTACCAAATGGAGGAAAGCCAGACTCTTGTTTTCTGGTGTCCTGTATACTCAGTGAGCCTTTTCTACAGTCCTCTTCTTTTCTCTTTTCTTCCTTTGTAATCTCCTTGAGTTGAGAACTACACTCACTCCCTATTTCTTCACTTAGAACTTCATTTCAAAGTCTTTAGCTGTTTTACACTGGTACCAGTTTGTTTCAGGAATTATAGTGGCACTCCTTGGATTGCCACTAGTACTGGTTCTAAAATTTAACTGAAACCAGTACTAGAAGCCATCAGTTTCACTTTACACTGAGAACTGGGGACACCATATCACTGACAGAGAGTCTTAGTCAGTCATGACAACACCACATTGTAAAGATGCTAGGAAGCCTGAAGTGTATTTTCTAACAGTGTAAGTATGGATTGCAAGTGAGTTTACTCAAACAAAAAGGAACCCAAGAGACTAGAAGAAGGTAAAAGATCAATAACCATGTACTATAGAGCTGAAAAATATGAATTCAGACCTTCCTGTTTGTTAGGGCTGAGGATCTGACTTTTTGAGTTTGGGTTAGAGTCCTTGACTGGCTCAGGGTGGGGCAGAATCAAATTTTTCAATACTTAGAAAGATGGAACTTGTGATCAAGAGGAAGTAGAATTCAATGCAGACCAAAGTCCAAGACACAAGGTTTATAGTCTGGGAAAACCAAGACTTTGTTTATATTGAATCAGTGAAGTGTGGTACAGTAACAGAATGCCATGACAACAGCAGTATATATTACAAACAAGAAGAAAAATACTAAGAACAACAGACCTGAGCAAACCCATGGTCACTCAGGATGAATACCAATACAAAAGAGATGAAACTGGACTCACTAACTCAGATTCAGGAAACTTGAGTTGGATAGATGGAATGGGTTGGACAGACAATGCTTGGGTTGACTTTTAACTCACTCAGGAACAGAAACTGCACTGTGGCAATGACTGAAAGATTAGAGAAAGGGGCTTTTGCATGGTAGGGGTACAGTTAGCGAGACATTCGTGGCAGGATTTGAATTTTTGAATTTTGCTGAAGTAATTCTGCCATGTTAAAAATTATTTGTTTACATAATTTCTGTTATGCCCAGTACAACCTACCTCTGACTAGAATTCCATCTACTCCACATGTACCACAACCACCATGACCCAGGCAACTTGACAATGACAATCACCTCTGAATTAATTCACCCCAGCTTTAATCATCATTGTGCATGGTTGGGTTACGCCCAATCGGGGGCTCATTGTGATTATGCCAGAAAGTCTGAACTTTGAATTTCTGTATTGTTCATTCTATGTACTATTGTAAACAGTGCTCAGACTGATTGATTCAGATATCCTGAAAAGCTCTGAGTCTCAAGCTAAGGTTCCCCACTGGAGGCCTGAAGGACCACCATGGCACTCATGACTCAGGCTGGGCCGAGTCAGTTGATTTGAAGTACTAATTACATTCTACTTTGTGAACAGTAAATGACCTGTCTGCAGCGAAGCATGTTGTCTCTGGACTTTGATAAGGACCCTCTCACAGGTTCTGAATTGAATTTGTGACGATGTTGGAATGAATAACAACCTGGCTGGAAAAAATGGGTGGGGAGAAAAGGCCTGTAGGTGCCATACAATTCAACACCCTGCCATTTTGTCCGCTCCAATGAGTTTTGCTCATGTTGTGTTGTTTTATATGCAGATCCAGAGCCCCAGAATTTACAGGAAGCACTACACAGTTACTCACATGAAGGACTGACAATTGAAGAGAGGCTTGACCATTTGAAAGCAGAGTTTGGCTTATCCGTCAAGTACAAGCATGCAACTAGTGTAAACCATTGAAAAACTGATCACTGGCATCTATTACAGAAAAACAAAACTCTGTGAACTGAACAAGAAGTATGGTGTTCCAAGTACTTGCAAGCTTCCCACTGCAGATGTGGTGACACAAGCAGTACTTGACAAGGTCGTGCAGGATGTCAATCAAACAAATGGAGTTAGAACTATCTGTGTGAGTCTTTGAAAGGACAGCAATGCATTCATTTAGCACAACCAGATTCCAATCATGAGACCCAGATGAATCTTGCTGTCAAGAAGCTTGTGGATGGGAGTCACCATTCCATCAACTCTGCAGCTCATGGGGTGAGTGCTTCCGAGTTGAAGCTGTTCCAACCAAATCTCACCCAACCTAATGTTCACAGGTTGGTTTGACATCAGACACTCAGCGACCACATAAACAGTACACACAATGATGCAATGATGACAACAATGACAATGACAATGAAGAACCTCCCTGGCTGGCATGAACACCTCAGTCCTGCCGCACACGACCTCCCGCTGCCACAAGCATCTCCATTCACCTCAGACCCTCCATGCCCTCCTTCCCCCTCTCCTGCTGCCTCGCAAGCCCTCCCATCACTGTACACATGCTGCCGCTGCCATGAATGCTCAGTCCCACCATCTGCACACCCTCCCATCACTGTGCAACTGCAGCCATGCATGCTCTCCTGTCACTGGCCGTCTTCTCTCTAAAGAGATGCAAAGATCTCTTTATCTCATCCTCTAAGGTAGCAGACGGTCCTATCAGTCAAAGACTGATAGGGAGAGGAGAGGTTATGGACCTTGGTGGAAGAACTCACCAAGGGTAAATGGAGTATCACAAGGTAGAGGGTCTAGTAGTAAGACAGAAGGAGGGGACTCGACTTTTACTGTCTGAGTTGAATGAGATTCTAACTGGAGAGTGACCATGAGGGAACTCTTCCTAAATACTTTACAGGATTATTTGTACCTGTATAGATCTCTATCATATATGGATAGGAATGAGTCATGAAACATGACTGAACGACCGAAGAAATCGGTAGAATATAGATACTAGCCAATGGCATAAGTATCTCATTTCTATAGAGAATGATGAAACAATATAAGAGTGGAAATGACTGATGATTATGTGATCATGATCTAGAACCTTGATTATGTAACAAAAAGATAGAAACCGAATACCAAGTTTCAACACTCTCCCTTCCACATGCACTATACTGTTGCCATGCATGCTGCAGCATGCACCTCCCATCACTTCCCATGTCCTCCCACTGCAGTGCACACCCTCCATCATCATGTGCATCCTCTCACTGCCATGTGCACCCTCCCATTGCCACGCATTCTGCTGCCATGCATGCCCTCTTGTTGCTGTGCAGGCACTCTCACTTCCATGCACACCATTCCATTGCCATGCATGCCCTTGCACTGCCACATGCACCCACTCCCATCACTGCCACTCCTGTTGCCACGTAGGCCCTGGAGGGGGAGTGAGAAGGAACTTTGGGGCACCAACAAAGTGACATGAAGGGCAGCAGCATCACGACAATGCAACAGCACCTCTGACCATGGCAGCGGTGGCGGTGTCACAACGATGCAACAATGATGACACAGTACACTAACAGAGGTGGTGAGGCCAGTGTCATGATGATGCAACGATGGCAGTGGCAGTGCACCACAAGGATGGCAGCAGCGGGGGCATCACAACAATGCAATGACAACAATGGCAGTGGTGGTGCACCACTGGACGGCAGTGGGTCACGACCATGCAATGACAAGGACAGCGGCAGCAACAATGTCACTACAATGCAATAATTTACTTATTTATTCCTAAACTTACCACTTGTTCCCTTAGTGAAACATTGGATTTGCTTTGTTAAAAAGATAAGTATTTGTAATCCGGGAAATGAACATGCGGTGCTAGTATGAGCAAAGTGGGTAGTAATAGTCGAAGCACATTACTGAGCTACCGACTGCATTTTTACTCATTCGTTTACTCTGTACCTACATACTACACGAATGTGCGAATACATTCTCCTTTCGTTTTCTCTCTCCCCCAAACACAGTCAGAAGAGCACAGCATGGTGGAGTGAAAGAGCTAATAGCAAAGGAGAGACCTACACGCATAGCCTGTTACACTTTCGTCAGATACGACTGTCTTCTGCTTGAGAGTCTGATTTGAGGAGCTAATGATCCAACACCAGCGAGTGGAATCATTGTTAAGTAATATGAATTATATAAACAAATAATTTTTTCATGCGGTAGAATTACTTCAGCAAAATTCAAAAATTCAAATGCTGCCACGAACGTCTCGCTAACCATACTCCGGAGTGAACAAAGTGGAGAATGCACTAAAGAAGGGTGAAGTACCCTCAGAGTTGCACTGGAGTTGCACCGGAGTTATACTTTGACAAGCTGTACTACACAGTGTGAGATGGAACAAATAGACATACAAAAGGAAATCTATGAGAGGTCCAGAGGGACAGAGTTGCATATTAATGGAGAGTGCTGTAGGAGACTGTATGTTCCTATGATGCAATCCCTCAATATTCCCAGTTTCTGAGTCATCCCTGAGGTTGATGAAGTCATCTCCAGAGTGTTCTCTCAAGTTCTGAGTGCTGTCCACCCTGTCCCCAGTGTTCCTCCTTCTTCATAGGTCTGAGTCAGGTGAGTTCTGGATTTCATTTCCTTTCATACTTAGAGCCTCAGAGAGTGGGCAGGAATCCACCAGGCCTGATCCCCTCGTATGTCCAGTCATGTAATAAGTTTCATTTCTTTGTTGTCATAGTTTCCACAATCATGTACCTAACTTTACTTATGTTCCCTACTATGTACAAAGTCTTGGGGATTTCCAGACTATAAACTTTGTAACTTGAACTTCATTCTGCATTGAATCCTATCACCCTTGATCACCTTACAAGTCTCAAAGACTCATTTTCATACCATTTCTGCTGCTGTTCAAGTCAAGTCCTGCAAGTATCAACCATTCTCATAGTTAGACTTTAGCTCTACCATTATGAGGAAGTCCGGACTCCAATTTTCCAGCTCTACAGTTGAGTGAACCTCATTTCTTTTCCTCTTGGAAATTGTCCTATACCCTTGAATCCCTTTTGGGTCGAGTTTTCCTGCTCACACCCGACACTAACTGCTCAGGAAACCCACTCTGGGCTTCCTAGCATCTTTACAGTGTGCCGGAGGTGTGTGCAGAGTTGTATCAGAGCCTGAAGTTGAGTCAAATGGCAGGATATAACAGTATCCCCCTCTTAGGCCTGAATCCCTGAAGGCCTTTAGGAACTGCGGAGTTAGGAGGCTTTGGAGTTTGAACTGGGGGTATAAGGTTACAACAGAGTCAGAAACAAGCTTGATCTCCAACCACTACCATCTATGTCCAAAATTGACAACATCAAGTCTTGGTTCAACACCCACCTGGCAGAGTGTGAGGACAATGATGACAGGATGTGGGAGATAAAGGTTGCCAAGTGAAGGAAGTGAATGAAGGTGAGGAAGGAGGAGGAGGCATGGAGAAAGGTGGAGGAGGCACACAAGAGGATGGAGAAGGAGGCATGCATGAAAGCAGAGGTGAAGGCAGAGGTACAGAGGTGAGTGGAGCAAGCCATAAGGATGAAGGTGGAGGAGGTTACCAGAAGACAGGTGAGTTCACTGTTCAGTGACTCAGAGGGTGACTAACCAAGGCAGAAGAAGCAGGCACAGGTGGGGCCAAGCTCTGGGAAAGGAAAGGAGCATGAGGTGGTCCTTGTAAACTGCCAAAGGTGTGATGAGCATGGGCTTGAGTGCATTCTCAGGCCAGGTAAGTCAACTTCATGCATTGAGTGCTGTGAAGCAAAGGTAAGGTGCAAGAGGCTGGGTGAGAAGAAAGTGGAGCCACAGAAGTGGAAGAGAGTGGAGAGAATGGAGGGGGCAGAGCATGTGTTGAAGAAGGTGTGGCTGGGGGCAGAGTCAGAGAGAGCAAAAGGGAGTGGGTCCTAGGTGGGCATGAACAACACACAATTCAAAGTGCTGCAGGAGATTTGGAATGGAATCAGTTGCCAAAACTGGGCACTCAATTAGCAGGTGAGGCTGCTCAATGCTTTGATGCAGATAAAGGTGGAGGAGGTGTACAGGGTGCTGGAGGAGCTGGAGGATGGATGGGCAGATGAAGGGGAGATTGCAGACGAGTTGGTTGAATTGGCCAAAGAAGATGCAGCAGAGGCAGCAGAGGATGAAGGGGATTCAGAGTAGTCAATCTGCTCTATGGCCTGTAAATAGTCTTTGTCAGAAATGTATATGATGTGACTGGACTGAAGGGATGACAAGGGAGAGAAATGTCAGAGGAGGCCTGAAGAGGCCGAAGCAAGTCAGAGGAACAGAGGAAGTCAGAGTCAAGGATGTTGGATGGGGTTGGATTCAGAAATAGAGGGCAAAGGATGGAGTGAAGAAGGGTGTGAGAATGGGTGGGGAAGTGTGAAAGCAGTTCCTATCCCCTTTTAGTGTTGACATTCCACTGTTGACAGGAAGGAGCAAATGAGTGGGAATTACTGCCGTACAGGGGTATCAGAGGAAAATTCTAAGGTCAAAGCCCTGAGGGAATAATTCAACCTCAGATGAACAGAACTGTAGAGGCCAAAGAGAAGGAGGCTGGAGTACCATGGAGTGTGAGGAGCAACTCTGGAAGGAGGGGATGGAGAGGTCAGAGTGTGGCAGAGTACCACAGAGTGCAGCAAGCAACTCCAGTAGGAGGAGCAAAGAAAAAGGACAGAGGGTAACAGAGAGGGTCAGGGAACTGCAGAGTGTACCAAGTGACTCTGGGCAGGGACAGGAAAGGATGGAGGATGGAAGTTGATGCTTTTTGAGCAGATCAGATTTCAAGGGCTCCAGGCAATTGGGTTAGGATCTGGAGTGAGCAGATGTTAGGAATGTCGGATGGTGGTCAATGAGATTGTGAGGAGACAGAGGAGTGGAGAAGCAGGGAGAGGCAGAAGCACACAGAGCACATGGAGTGGCTCCAGTTGGAGAAGAGATGAAGGGAGGTGGGAGGCGACACCATTACATCTGAATGGCTGTTTTCCAAGGTGCTCCAGCTGATTGTGTGAGGATCTGAAATGGGCAGAGGTTGGCAGTGTCAGAAGGCAGGTCAGGGAAGTCAAAAGGGGTCAAAGTGGAGATCAGATATGAGCAGGTATGAAGGGGAGGAGGAATCCAAGGCAATAGCCCTGCAAATGAATAGAAGAAGATACTCAACTTCTAATGCACAGCAACCAGAGGCCATGGAGAAGGAGGGTCAAGGGGAGTGCAAGTGCTACACTGGGCAGACGCAGGCAGAGGGTAAACCACAGATTCAAGGATGGAGTGAAGAGTGATCTGGGGATGTGCAGTGCAACCAGAATGCTGGAGGCACATAGAGTGGATTGGAGATGATGTCAGATGTGAGGAAAAGGAATGGGATGTGAGTGTTGCATGAAGCAAATGCAAGTCAGAGGTCAGACATGAAGTCTGAGTCTCAAGGAAAACTGAGGAGGGTGATAATCTGGATGGCTGATTAGGCCAGGGTGAGCTTGGAGCTCAAAACAGGAGACTGGGGCAATATCAGAGGGGTTGGCACTTGTTCTACAGATGTTAGATGAATATGTCACTGCTTAAACTCTACAATCAACAGATTGTTAATGGGCAAGTTGATGAAGCCATCAGTCATGTGTCTGAAGTCCAATGAGGGCATGCATAAATGCATTGGAGGTGATTTTTCTGAGATGGAAGGAGATGCAGAGTTCAGGAGTGCAGAAGATATCAAAAGGGACAAGGGGACAGAAATGCCATCAAGGCACTTGGAGGGGTTATAGGTAACTGTTAGGAGAGTCAGAGGTCAGGAGATGGAATCAGAGTTGTTAGGAGATGGTGTATCACAAAACAGATGGTGGAGTGGACTGAGGGTGATGGTACTGGTCATAAGGAATGAATGGATGTGCTTGAGAGGAAGGTACAAATGGGTACGGGAGTAGCACAGGCTCCTGAGGTGAGGTTGGAAGTGCCCCAAATCTTTCTTTCAGCCAGACAACTTCAAAGAAACTGGAGTTGCACAGAGACATCTCTAGTGATGAACATGTTCTGGTTCAGAAGCCTAGAGAAAAGACTTTGAGATGAAAATATCAATGTGGGCATGAGATATCATAGTCAGAGTAGTGACAGTACAGGAGAAAGCCTGAATATACTGTTAAGACCAGATCTCCTCCACTCAAACTCTGGTCAGAAATTGGAGGTCAAGGGGAAATGAATGGCCAGAGATGACTGGAGGTATGGAGGATTGCATTCAAAGAGGTGAAGGCTCAATGCATGAATTGTGTGTTGCATCTCTGCCCTGTCACAGCCTTCTTTATCAGAGATGCATCAGAGGAACTGGAGAGAGATTGGAAAAGTGATCTAAGATGATATTCAGGCTGAGGCTATCTACATACAGAGTCAGAGTATATATATGGAGAAAATTGGAGGCTATGTAAATAGGCAAGTCAGAGGTTGGAGAGATCATATGGTGGAGCTGTGCTACACAGCATCAGATGGAACAGAGAGGCGAGACTAAACTAAATACAAAACAATAGACATATGTAAGGAAATCTATGAGAGGTCCAGAGCAATGGAGTTGCATATTGACAGAGAATGTACCAGAGGTGTGAGCAGAGTTGTATCAGAGCCTGGAGTTGAGTTGAATGTAGAGGATATGACATTGTCACTTATTTTTTGAGATAGCCCTGTCTTCAAAGTGTCTGTTCTATTTGCAGAACCATTTTATGCTTCTGAAACAACTTTGACATGTCCTCTAGTAGGACTTTGTGTTTCTTGAGCTTTCTTGAGATTTATTTCAGCAAGGATAGTGTTGTGGATGAGATTTTGAGTAAGATTTGCTATGGTAGCAGATTATGTCAGATTTGACATAAGGTGATTGAGGTGCTTTAGTAGTTAACCATGAAATGCATGGCTTTTGCAGATTTGGCTTGACTATCTCCTGCTAGTTCAAGCTTGTTGACGAGTGTGCAGACTCAATTCATATATTGTGTGAACTGCTCTACATGGTTAGTTCTGATCTTGATGTTGTTGAGATCAGTTTAAAGGCTCTGGTGATAAGCATCTCACCCCAATGGCTGAAAGGCTGGTCAACTCTCATCTCTCCTCCATCATAGTCTCTTACCTTGACATCATCTCCCCACTATACACCCTTTACTGAGGGTGCCTTCAGACTCAGCAACTCTCCTTGATGGCCAAAGATCTCCTCACTTCTGGTATTGCCAATCATGGTGCTGCTCATATAGGCCAATGTCTCAGTGACATTCAGAATGAGATCTGAGGGCTTCTTCTTATAACAATGTACCAATTGAAGATGGGAGAATTTTTAGCTCACATTGACTGTTACCTCCAGGACCTATCTGTGTCTCAGCATCCTCACACCCCTTCTGCATCCTCAGAATCATTGAACCCTGCAGAACTCACCACTGTAGACTGTGCAGAAGCCCATTGGACTGGAAATAATAAGAAAATCCCCCTTCTTCCCTCACACCCCCATTATTATGAGACCTGCCACCACTGCCATCATCTAAGTCATATTTCCTAACCTAGATCCTCCCTTTGTGTACCTCAATACACTGGGTCTTTGCTCCATTCCTAGTCTCAAGTCCTAATTCTCTCATCAGGAACCCCTTAGCTCTTTGAGACTTCATAGTGCTCTTGAGGCTATGCTCTTTCAGGGAACCTCTTGCCACCCCATGACATTAGATTGTAGGGCAGTCAGGTTCTCTTCAATATTTGATTATTGAGACAGAGCAAGAAGAATGCCATATTCATCTCAAACCTTTGTACCTCATCTTTGTAGAGCAGCTTGCCCCATTCTCCTTCGTTCTTAGTACCCTAGACCCTCTTTAGGGGCTATACCTATCCTCTACCCATGGTAGTTGTAACACACATTACTTGTGGCCAGTTTGTTGGACTTGGCCACAGTGTGGTGAAGAGGGACTTCTGGAAGGTATTAAATACAGCGCAAGTTATCATTCAAATATCTGATGCATTCAATGAGGCTATCAAGCAATTTTGCAAGACAGATTGAGCCCAGGAGAGCAGTAAGATAATTTCTAAACATGGGGACAACTCCACTAAGGGCAGGCCCCTTTCTCTGAACACAATAGGACCATCTCTGTTTTGTCTAAGTTGCACCTTATCTGGTGGTTAACCACTTCCTCAATCTCAAGTACTTCTTGGTCTTTGCTGCTAAATCTAAAGAAGTGGAAGCCATATGTATATAGTATCTACCTGCAGTGAAAGGGGATGAATTCTCATCAGCAAAATAGGCAAAATCTAATTTTATCTAATTCCAGCTAATTGAGCTAATTTTTTCCACTAAGCTGGATAAGCCAGATGAGCCAGTAAGACAATTGTGTCCTCAATAAAACCTTTTGCTTTCTTTGGCTTATTCATCTTATTCATCATATGGTGCCTTTTGACCAATCATGATGAAGCCAGTAAGAACATCAAACAGAATGATATTAATGAAAACAGATGAAATAACACTAGGTACATTAGCAAATTCACAGGTTACTTTTCCAAGCTTTCAGTACTTCTCTTGGCAGTGAAAAGCTTAATAGCTACAAATGTACCACCAAAGTCAAGAAAATATGGCAAAGAAACATTAGCAATGGCATATTGACAGAAGCCACATGAGTACCATCACAGGCTTGCAGAAAATGTACACTCAAGCTACTCAAGTACTGTTGACTCTCTTGTAGATCATTGATCCTAGTATCATCAGCACTATTTACAAGTGAAATGACTAGTTAGTTTGCATGTCTCTTGCCCAGATGCACCCAGTGCTGCCTCTACCCTGTGAGCAAAAGGTGTGTTGATTACATTTGTGTATTTTCGCAATGTCAACACTGCATGAAGGGCCTCAGTGCACATTGGAATTTTTAATGATGCAATGGAATTACATCTTGACTCATAGATTCAATAAATGTGGTCAAAGCAAGATCACCAATCCAGATGATTAAGTGATGGGACAGTGAGTACTTAATGATGATTGGAGGGCATGTGAGGCACATTAAGGCCGAAGGGAAATGTGGAGGGCAATGACAGGATGATGAGAGGTGCACTGCAGACCTGAAGCAGTGTTCATGTAATTGGTCAGTCACAGCACACAGGATGATACCACACTTTTTTCTCACTCATCAAGGATGGGTGGCATCTTGTGGACACTCAGGTTATCATGAAGCTCTTGAGTGTCAATGTCAACATCCCCCTCCTGCTTTTGAGCTCCCACCAGTGCCTTGCTCACTCTGCCACTACCTGCTCTCAGTGCAGTTCCAATGTCTAACATGCTCCCACCACCATATACTAGTCAGTGCCATTAACACCCCCCATCACACTCAATGCTGCCTCGGGCCCCTCACACATCCTTTCATCACAGTGAAGTGCCCCCCTCCCATTGCCATGTAAGCCCCCTCATTGCGCTTAAACAGCCTTGATGCATCAATGAAGATGGCAGCAGCATTACAACTTTGCAATGGTGAGGACAGTGGCAGCATCATCATGATGCAACAATAAGAATGGTGGCAATATCACATCACAGTGAAGTACCCCCTCCATTTTCATTGTTGCTGCCCCTCACACTCTTCCATTGCCATGTAAGTCCCCTTGTTGCACTTAGAGCTGCCTCAATGCACTGATGAAGATGGTGCCATCACAAGAATGGTGGCAGTGTCACAACAGTGCAATGACAAGAAGGGTGGCAGCATCATGATGGCACAACAATGGGGACAGGTGGCAGCACCATGACAGCACAACAAAAATGGTGGCAGTGTCATGACCATGGTGGTGGATGGTGAGACCTCATGATGGTGCAATAACAAGGATAGTGGCAGCAGCATTACAACAACACAACAATGAGGGCTGCTATGGCATATGACCACACAACAAAGGGACACTGTCAGCAGCACGCCAATGGCAAGGACCACTGTGACAGCAGCATCTTGATGAAACAGTCATGAGGATGGCCACAGTGGGATTAAAGGCATGCATGTGGTGATATTCCAAGGACCACCAGTAATCAGAATACTGCTGGAGTGATAGTAGCATATTACAGTAAGTATATTTTCTACTTGAATTGGATTGTTGTTTCATGACACAATTGTGGGAAGTAAGGAAAGTAAATGAAAGGTGAAAAGGGTGTAAAAGCAGTGAAAAGTACAAGAAAGGAATGAGAAAGGCACAGGAAAGCATGGGAAAAGTAGAGAGATCTACTTTTTCATGCTTTTTGTGCTTCTGCTGATATACATGAAAAGTTCATGAAAAGTATGTGAAAGTATGTAAAAAGTATGCCAAAGCATGGAAAAGGTTCAGTGAAGCAACCTGTGAATTTCCTAATGTACACAGAAAATTAGCACACTAGGACATAACACAACATAAAAACAGATGAAGTGGTATTCATCAGTAAAATTACACATGTCTAAATCTGGCTTATTTGTCTTAATTTGTCTTTGCAACATTTCAAAACTGACACAGAGTTTGAAGCTGACCCTCTGTTTGATCAAAAAGTAACTTAGATGAGTTTTCTAATATTTTAGAGTGTACAATAATTACACTGGACATCAGGATGTTTTGCAATTTGAAAAGTTGGAAAAGCTCATATAAGATGCCATAAGCTGGATTTAGACATGTGTAATTTTACTGATACTCTAGCCACAAGTAGATCTCAGAGAGCCACTGAAACAGAGAATTTAGAAAGGAATGATGCTGGCATACTTCAGCCTGGTTTCAAATCACCACAGTAGCAACAAAGATGAAGTGTTTCATTGAGGACACATTTGTCTTACGGATTCATCTGGCTTATCTGGCTTAGCAGGAAAATTTAGCTATACAACTGCCAAATAACTCAGTCAAGCTTATGGTTTTCTCTGTTTAAATGAGAAGAGAATGGAAATCACTGATGGAACACAGAGTTTTTTGAGAGGATTAACCAAGATGTGTTCCATTAATATCATTTAATTTACCTCTATTTACCAGATCAATTGAAGGGTTTTGCATCACCCAGTGTGGGGATATTTCCATTTTAACACAGTGATACTGTTGAAAGGGTTTTTGCACTTTTGCATTCATAACAAGGATCATGATTATATAGTAAAATAATTGGCTTTACTTGCTTGCATAAACAAGACATACATTCCAATAGTTTGTCTGAGTTTAAAATAGTTCCCACACCCATTAGTTTTCAACCACCATTATGGTTAGATCCCTCTCCCTTACTCAATAAAATGTTATCCTTTCTCTGCTTGATGCTCACCAATCCCTTATACTATATCCAGACTTTGTTCCAAGAGTAATTCTATCCTTTCCAAAGTGGTAGAAGGCTGTCCTTGCAAGCTTTCTCCTATCAAAATTCACCATTCCCAACATCTTACCACCTCTGGCAAAGCTGAAAATGCTGTTCAAATGACCAAAGCCCTTATCAACATCATCAACCAACATCTGTCTGCCAGTACAGTATATCTTCACTTGAAGAAATCTGGCATGAAGGCTGTGGTTAAGTTTAAATGTTTCATTCTCTCTACTAGACATCAAAAGGCTCATTTGGACTCTGAAAGACTGAAAGAAGGTTATATGGTCAGATAAGATTCAAAGAGAAAGGAGGCTATATCAAGTACTAATAATACTCAAGTACTCTTGTAAATGCAAAAGTGCAAAACCCTTTCTATGACATCACTGTTTGAAAATGGCCATATTCCCACACTGTGGGAATTCTATCACATGTCTTATAACTTCACCAAAGCTAAGCAAAATTCTGATAGAGTTAGGCAGAGTGTATGACACACTATGAAAGCCTTTTTCACTTTTTAAATAAAAAGAGTATTCAGATATAATGGGTGTTTGATATAGCCTCCTTTGGATTTAAGTACTGCCTGCATCCATCTAGTCATGCTTTTTATCAAATTCTGATGCTTCTCAAGTGGTATCATTTCCCCCTCTATTCAGGCTGTGCATAACATGATACATGAAGAGATTGGTTAATTGACAGTGAACAAAATGAACAAGGCCAAACACTTGCTGGAGGGAAGGTGGTACATGCTCGGGGCTTCCTAACCCCCCTTGGATCATGCGATTCGGTTGTTATGCCACTGAGTTACAGCCATTTTAAAATGACATGTCATTCGGATACTTATTTGAGCATCATGCTGTGATTCATTATCTGATAAATAACATAAGAATATGACAGCTTCTAATGGATGCTATGCTGTGAACCTGAATGATTATGTATATTACATAATTCTAAGGTGTATAACCAATACTCATCCCACTCAGTTAATCAATATCATCATGAACTCCATTTCTACCTCTATTAAAGCTAATATTCTCTTCCTTGCTGAATCTGGTCTCTCTATTCATCAGATCTCCTTTCAAACTGGGTTGTAGAAGTCTACTGTGGCCAGAGTCATCAAATAACACCTTTTAGAGAAGGAAAACATCAAGCTAGGGTGTTCTTTCAAGGTTTCCTTTACTGATAAGAGAAGGATTATTACTAGTACTACCACTGGGAAGGTGGAAAATGCTGTTCAAGCAACCCATCTCATCAATTCTGCCCTCTCCTCTCCTATCTCATTCCAAACTGTTTACAATGTCCTCAAGTCTGCTTTCTTGAAGGCTGTGGTCAAGAAGAAAAAGCCTTCTCTATCTGTCAAATATAGAAAACAGAGGCTAGCCTTTGCTCTTAAGTATCAAAACTGGACTGTAGAGGACTAGACTAGGGTTATTTGGTCAGATAAAACCAACCTTAATAGGATTGGGTCAGATGGAAGAAAGTATGTATGAAAAATGGCAGGTAAGCCTTTACAGGACAGGAAGATATAGAGAATGGTATGGTTTGAAGGAGATTCCTTGATGGTTTTGGAATATATGGGCTGAAATGGTATTGGCATCTTGGCAGGGGTAGA
>JBBPTO010001477.1:0-15489 GCA_038094155.1 Pulveroboletus cf. aberrans
ACCCATGTTCCATTTCGTCTTCATCTTCCGTTTCCTGTTGTGATTGCTTTCAGCCAATTAGCAAGATCACGGAGTCCAAGCTAATCCGAACTCACCTTTCGAGGAGGGACAACAACCTCGACATGTTGCCCTGCTTCCGATTTGGTTGTATTCATAGCCATAGTGGGTGTTTCTGATGGCCTCCAAGTTGGCATGTTGTGCGCCAGGGAGAAAGCCTGAGAGGGCCACTGTGGTTCATCAACCTCCATTTCCGCCACTGATGGAAGTGCCATTTGGACGGCTTCACGGGCCTGAGCCTTCCACATGTCCGACGCTTGGTGTGCTTCAGTTATAGCCTTGAGTAGGGCGGGCGAGAGCCACTCCATTGTCGCACCTGTATCTCTGACTTGCCACATGGCCTCCCCAAGTTCAGCCTATGAGACATGAGGAACATATACAGTAGAAGGAAGAAAAGGAAGAGATACACACCAGCACCCCATCAAACTCCTGGCACCACAAGTCCTGCTCCTCATGGAGCGCCTTCCCGTCTTCCAGTTGGGACCTAACAGTGGTGTCGAGTCATACCTGCACATTGGCAGCACGTTTTTCAGCAGCAGCCTTGGCAGAGTCAATGGCGGTAGGGGCATTGTTGAGCTCGATGATGGAGGCGAGGAGAGTGTTCGGCATGGTGGATAGAAGAGGAAGAAGGGTAATGTGGCGAAAGGAAGAGTGGAGTGGAGAGAAAACCACCTGTCGCCCAACCGTGCATCACATCTCAGCATCTGCTGCAGTATTGTCCCAATCCAGCCAATGTCTTGACCTGGCCCCATTCACTTCCATTTTCAGTTGTGTGGACAACTGATCCTGAGCTGCAACTCATCTTAGGTCAGCAAAGCAGTGCTGACTGAGGACTGTCAGTCTCTAAGTCTCCCACGGATGTAGGAGACTGGTGTCCCCTATCATGCAAATCCCCTATTTTCCCAACCTTCCATCACCCCTATAGTGCAGGTCCCATTCCTGAGCAAGTCAAAAGCCAACCTGAACATTGTCCATTCCAACGTGTCCAGTACGTCCAACCCGAGTTCCCCGGATCCGAGTTGGTAAGTCGGGTTTCTGTCCTTTGTATCAGTTTCCGTCCTGAGTGACCACAGGTTCACCCAGGTGCATCATACTTAGTCAGTTCCTTTTGTTTGTGTTACATACCATTGCCATTGTCATGCCACCCCATTATCATACATACTTACTTCACTGACCCAATATGTACAAAGTCTTGGGTTTTCCCAGACTATAAACTTTGTACCTCAGACTCTGGTCCACATCGAATTCCAGTTTCTCTCAATCACAAGCCTATTTTTCTAAGTATCGAAACCATTGATTCTGCCACATTCTGAGCCAGTCAAGTCAAGTTGAGCACTCCAACCCGAACCCGAAAAGTCAGACTCTCAGCCCTACCAAACGGGGAGGTCTGGACTCGTATTTTCCAGCTTTACAGTGCGTGGTATTTGGTCTATTACCTTCTCCTAGTCCCTTGGGTCCCTTTTGGGTCGAGTAAACCCGCTCGCAACCCATACTTACACTGTTAGGAAACCCATTCGGGCTTCCTAGCATCTTTACAATGGCATCTATCACCTTTAGATACATCCAGGAACATGTATGTACTTGTGTTCAATGTAACTAGAATAAGGTTGATGATGTTAGAATGACATCATAGGATCAGTCATGCTGCTTCACTTATTTCAAATAGGTGGGGTTGAATCTAGGTCGATCCAACACAGCTGTTGTGGAGCTAAGAAAGCTCCAGACCAATGACATCATAGCTGAGTCATAAAGACTGCATCTAGATTGTTGTGTGGTCAATTCTGAAGTGTGATTAAGTTTGACTGATGCAGCAGTCAAGCCTTAATATTTGACCTAAGTCTTCAATCACATAAATAGTGTATTAGCACTATGGTCTGTCTGTATTAACAGAGCACAAGACCTAGTGTTCGATTCACAGAATCTCAACACACACCGGACCACATAGATCCAGTTGACACTTCATACATCTCTCTTCCACCATCTGTCCCTTCCATTGAGCCAGATCTTGTTGATCCATTTGGTGCTCCCATCAAGCTGCTCTCATTATCCCTTGCTACCATCTCTCTGGACCCTGTTGGTCTGGAGTTCACCTCATTTGTACCACCCTCATTGTCTCTCTCATCCACCACACCAGATCCCATTGATCCAGTTTTCATCTCATCCATTCTGCCCTTTGCACCCTCTCCTTCACTTTTTGCTTCTATTGCTATCGCTCCTATCACTGATGCTATCTTGGATGTCAACATGTCCATTTTCACAGAGATTTCTTCTTTCAAAGTATTGTTACCTCTGTCATGCACCAAGCGGACCATTATTTCCCCTGTCATACCATCCATCAATCCAGTGCCTGTTGCACCTGTTAAAGCAGTGCATCTGATCACTACTTCATTGCTGAATCCATTCGATTCCCCTCTGCTATCTGCCACCCCTCCCATTCATATCTTGGTACTCCTGCTACCTCGCACTTTTGTGCTCTCATTCTCAACCCTGGTTGTTGTCAATGATGTTCTGGATTCCCCTCCCCCATATTCAGTTCATCTGTCATTTCATTTTCAGTGAGCTCTGTGTGATGCCCAGGAGGTCATCATTAAAATTTCTCCACAGAAGGAAAGGGACTGTAAAGCCCTTCCATTTTGTTTTCCCAATCATATTCCACCACCATCTGATGTTTCAATCTGCCCTCCGGACCTGTATCTGGATCCTCTCTACCAGATAGGGACCCATCCTGTTTTTTTTGCAGATTCTGTTTGTAAAATTGGTCATTCAGTAGGTATAGATGCAGAAAGTATTCTTGACAAAGAAGATTCACTTTTCTGTTCATTCAACCTCATAACATCATCCATCAACAATCTGCTGCCATTCATCAAGATTTCCTTACATCATACTGATCATCCGCCACTGTTATTCTCTGAAATCACATATTAGTTGTTTCTACCCTGGTTTTCAATCTGGTGATCTTTCTATCAAATAAAACACCTCTCATCTCCTCTTTCGATACTAAAAACAAAGTCCAACAGAAACAAAATCATTACAATAGATTCTCATCCATCTCATCTCTATGTACATTTCCTTCATTTGATGTGCACACTCATCAAGCGCAAGATCTTCATTTTCATTCTTTTCATTCATTATCCTGTCATCTGGTTTCAATTTGTTCTCACACACTTGAACTCAGGTTCTATCATCAAAGGTATAGAAGTGATAGTGGATTGAAGAAAGCAAGTTGAGCAAACCCTTGCAGCTCAGTTTCAGTTCATTCAATTCTGTCAATGCATTCTTTTCTCTGGTTCTATCCTCGAAGGTGTAGAAGTGGAAGTCAATTGAAGAAGAAAAGTTGAGTGGACCCTCACATCCAGTTTCATTTCATTTCATCCATTTCTACATTTCTAGTCGGACCATATATCCTTACCTACATTTCATTCATTTCACATTATCCAGTACTGATAGCCTTGTCATCCAGTGGGTCAGATAGGACAGGACAGGACTGGATAGGACAACTCGGATCACTCAGATCATCCAATCCGAACCAGGATCATTCAGATCTGGTATCCACATCATCCAGCATCATCATTTTCTGTCGAAGACAGTTCCTCTGTGTGCTCCTCTCTATGATCATCATCATTCCTGCCATGCATCATCATTCTGCTTTGCTTCATTGCCACTGGACAGTCTACCTTGTGGTTATTGCATCCTTCATTGCCAATCAGTCATCATTAGTCTCTCTCAACATGTCATTGGACCATCACTCCCTCCATCTGCTGACCAGAGTCTCAATCATCATCATTTCATTTGCTTTGCACTTGTCTCACCACCACTGCATCTGACTGGGAACAGTCAGTATTCAAATTCCTCTGCAGATGTAGGGAACAGTAGTTCCCTATCCTTGTATCTGACCTATCTGGTATATTCTGTATGATCTGGTTTTTATATCCAATCTGATCCATCCTTGTCCATCTCCTGTTGGTAAGTCAAACGTTCATTTTACTACACCAGACACTTTAATTTGTACATCTGGTTGATCTGGTTCTATTGACCCAGTCACTGGATACATAGATCTGACAATCCAGGTTTCAATGTGGTCGTGCTCTTTACATGTATTTAGAGTCTTGGATGTGCCCAGACTATAAAAGCTATGTTTTGCATGGAGCACAAGATGATCTATCATCAATCTATCTTCCATCCATCTCGAGTTCAGTTCCTCTTCATCATCAGTGATCCAGCTGTGTTTGTGATCATCTCCATCTCTTCATCCTTCTCTCTTGATCTGGGAAGAATCAAGTACTGTGCTCATCAGCCATGTCTGAAGCATAGGAGCTCTTCCTGATCATCATCCATTTTGCCTCCTGTAAGTTCTGTGGTTCTCTTCTGTGAAGCTCTACTCTATGAATTTCCCCTGGGACAAATCTATTGTCCCTTCATTTTCTTTCTTTGTGTTGCTGACCTGCTATTTTCCTGTCCAGAGACATATAGCAGTTCAGGTCATTCAATCTCTCTTCACTGAGGAGGATGCATTTTCTTCTGTGTGGTCTGAACTTCCCTTCCTGTTGCTCTTTTGGAATGAGGGCATATGCAAGGCATCTGAAGGGTTGGAACATGGAGGAGTCAGCACTCCAGTTGAATAACTTGTGATAGGGGGTATTGCCTCCAAGTGTGGAGCTTGGGCTTCAGGCTGTGATGTATGCAGCACTGGACATAGCTTCAGTCCAGAAGGACTTTGGGAACATGGAGTTTGAGAGGAGAGAGAGCATTTGGTTCATTTGCTCAGCTAGGCTGTTTTGTTCAGGGATGTATGAAGCAGAGGTTTCAAGGAACATTCTGTCATTTCGGAGTGTGTCCTTAAATTCTGTGTTTGCCTATTCACTGTCGCTGTTGCTCCTAAGGAAATGGACATGCAGTTCAAAGGAATGCTCTGAGCCTATCTCCATTGAAGAGAGGATGAATGACCTAAACTGCTATATGTCTCCAGACAGGAAACTAGCAGGTCAACAACACAAAGAAAGAAAATGAAGGGACAATAGGTTTATCCCAGGGGAAATTCATAGAGTAGAGCTCCACAGAAGAAAACCACAGGATTTACAGGAGGCAAAATGGATGATGATAAGGAAGAGCTCCTATGGAACCAGATTGACCGGATGTACAAACGAAAGTGTCCAGTGTAGTAAAATGAATGTTTGACTTACCAACAGGTGACAGATGAGGATGGATCAGATTGGATATGAAAACCAGATTGTACAGGATATGCCAGATATGCCATATATGAGGACAGAGAACTACCATTCCCTACATCCACAGAGGACTTTGAATACTGACTGTCCCCAATCAGATGCAGTGGTGATAAGATGAGTGTGAAGTGAATGAAATATTGAGACTCTGGTCAGCAGATGGAGGGAGTGATGGTCCCATGACATGTCAAGAGAGACTAACGATAACTGATTGGTAATGAAGGATGTGATGGACATGAGGTAGACCATCTGGCAGTGAAGTGAAGCAGAAGTGAGGTATAGTATGAGTAATGATGATGATGAATAGAGGCACAAGGATGAACTGTCTGCAAAAGGGATGATGTCAGATGATGTAGAAACTGGATCTGAATGATCCTGGTCCAGATTAGATGATCTGAGTGATCTAAGTGATCTGAGTTGTCCTATCTGGTCCTGTCCTGTCCTATCTGACCCACTGGATGACAAGACTATCAGTCCTGGATGACATGAAATGAATAAAATGTAAGTAAGTGTTACGTTTTATCCCGGACTATGCTTTTCCTTGACACTTATCACTTACATACACATGGGTATAAGTCCCAACTTGGACGTTCATTTCTTTTCATCGCTGACTATGATACCATGACTCACCATCCATTCCCATCGCACTTTACGTGCCCTTATCTCACTTGCTCAGTCAGCGATTCCTTCCATCATATTCCTTCATGTTCTATGCTTGCCCTGAAGTACTATGCGTATATAAACCCACATCGTTGCACTTATGCTCCCCAGTCTAGTCTTACCGTGTCTTACCCAGTTCCCTCTCTGTCCTCATCCGGAATACATCGTTGTTCCATCCCTTGTTGACAACCCTTCATCAGGAAGTCTCCATCGTCTGCCTCACCCCGAGGCCTCTTTGTCACGACCGCTTACGTGGGAGTTACCACCGTTCACTCAGTAGTCCTTGTCATCTGTCCTCAATCATAGGCAGACTCCTTGTCCACCATTAACTCGGAAGTCCCTTGGCTGCCGTTAGCTCGGTAGCAACCCTTGTCGCCGAACCTCGCTAGTAGGTAGGCTCCTTGTAGACGTCTTGCAATCGTCAAGCTCTGTCGCCACCTTGTCCATGGTTAAGACCGCAGTCCTCACGGTTCTACACCCGCCCATCCCCAGGTCGGCCATAACAGTAAGGATGTATGGTCTGAGTAGATTTGTAGAAACAGATGAATCAAAATGAAACTGGATGTGAGGGTCCACTTGGCTTTTCTCCTTTGATCAACTTTCGCTTCTACACCTCAAAGGATAGAACCAGAGAAAGAGCATGTTGATAGAATTGAAAGAACCAAAACTGAGGTGCAAGGGTGTGCTAAATTTGCCTTCTTCAATCTACTATCACTTCTATACCTTTGATGATAGAGCCTGAGTCTGAGTGCATGAGAACAGATTGAAAACCAGATCAGAATAGAAATAGCAGTGCTTGATGAGTGTACATGTTAAAAGAAGGAAACATACACAGAGATGAGATGGATGAGAAATCTATCATAATGATTTGTTTTTCTGTTGGACTTTTGTTTTTAGTATCGAAAGAGACAGTTTGATATGAGAGATCACTGGATTGGAAACTGGGGTGAAACAGAGATCACCGGACCAAAACTGTGGTAGAAACAACTAATATATGATTTTGGAGTGTAGAAGTGGCATATGATCAGTACAATGTAAGAGAATCTTGATGAACGGTGGTGGATTGTTGATTGGTGATAGCATGATGTTGAATGAACAGAAAAGTGAATCTTCTTCATCAAGAATACTTTCTGCATCTATACCTACTGAATGACCGATTTTACAAACAGAATCTGTGAAAAGAACAGGATGAAACCCTATCCAGTAGAGAGGTTCTGGGTCCAGGTCTGGAGGGCAGATTGGAACATTGGATGGTGGTGGAATACAATTAGGAAAAGAAAACAGAAGGGCTTTACAGTCCCTTTCCTTCTGTGGAGGACTTGTAACAATGACCTCCTGGGCATTGAGCCACAGAGGTTGTTGAAAATGAGATGAAGGAAGAACTGAATATGGAGGAGGGGAATCTGGAATGTCATTAACAATGTCCAGGGCTGAGAATGAGAGGACAGAAGCATGAGGTAGCAGGAGTACTGAGATATGAATGGGAGGGATGGCAGATAGCAGAGGAGGATCAAATGGATCTTGCAACAAAGTAGTGACTGGATGCGCTGCTTTAACAGGTGCAACAAGCACCAGATTGATGGATAGTATGACAGGGGAAATAATGGTCAGCTCAGTGCATGACAGAGGTAATGATACTTCAAATGAAGAAATCACTGTGAAAATGGATGCATTGACATCCAAGATAGCATCAGTGGTGGGAGCAAGGGTGACAGAAGTGAAAAGTGGGGGAGATGGCACCAAGGGTGGAATAAATGGGACGAAAACCAGATGAATGGAACCTGGTGTGGTGGATGAGAGAGGGGACAAAGACAGTATAAATGAGGTGAACTCCAGACCAATGGGGTTTGAAGGGATGGTAGAGAGGAATAATAAGAGTGGCTTGATGAGAGCACTGAATGGATTGATGAGATCTGGCTCAATGGAAGAAACAGATGGTGGAAGAGAGATGTATGAAGCATCAACCAGATCTACCTGATCTGGTGTGAAGGATACCTGTGGTGGTTCAATGGAAAGGAGTAACAAGTGGGTAGGTGCAGGCTCAGAATGAGAAGGATGATGTGAAAGAAGGAAGGTAGTGGCTGCTAGGGTGTCCACCATCAGATATGAATCATCCAGATGGACGTCAGACCAGACCACTGTCAAAGAGATAGTCTTGCTCTCATACTAAGAGGCAGTTGAGCATGAGAAGACAAGAAAAGATCTTGAGGAATTGACAGTTATATGC
This sequence comes from Pulveroboletus cf. aberrans, assembly GCA_038094155.1. Classification (NCBI taxonomy): domain Eukaryota; kingdom Fungi; phylum Basidiomycota; class Agaricomycetes; order Boletales; family Boletaceae; genus Pulveroboletus; species Pulveroboletus cf. aberrans. The sequence goes on from JBBPTO010001477.1 coordinate 8,167, forward strand.
TCTGAGATTATCAAGACCTTGGAGCAGTTGTGACTGAGATGAACCTATGAATGTTAGCAGATCATCTTTGAAATAGTGGCTAGTGGATTCACATCCCAGGTATAATGAAATGATGGCTGCTATGAATGCAAGCCAATCTGGGGTAGCAGAAGTCACCTCTGGGAGTGTCTCCCAGAGTTCTGCTTCATCAAGAGATGCATAGTAGAATATGAAATTGATCTTTTGTTGATCACTGCCGGACAGGAAACTAGCAGGTCAGCAACACAAAGAAAGAAAATGAAGGAACAATAGGTTTGTCCCAGGGTGAATTCATAGAGTAGAGCTCCATGGAAGAGAATCACAGGACTTACAGGAGGCAAAATGGATAATGATCAGGAAGAGCTTCTATGCTTCAGACACAACTGATAAGCACAGGACTTGATTCTTCCCAGATCAAGAGAGAAGGATGAAAAGATGATCACAGACATAGCTGGATTACTGATGATGAAGAGAAACTGAACTCAATATGGATGGAAGATAGATAGATGATGTGCTCCATGTGAAACACAACTTTTATAGTCTGGGCACACCCAAGACTCTAAATACATGTAAAGAGTACGACTGGATTGAAAATTGGATCATCAGATCTACATATATGGTGACCAGGTCAATGGAACTGGATTGACTGGATGTAAAAATGAAAGTGTCCAGTGTAGTAAAATGAACATTTGACTTACCAATGGGTGATGGACAAGGATGGATCAGATTGGATATGAAGACTGGATCATACAGGATATGCTTGATATGAGGACGGGAAACTACTGTTCTCTACATCAGATTCACCCACGGACAACAGGCCTACAAACTGTTGGATCTGGAATGGAAAACCATCATCTTCAGCCAACATGTCACATTTAATGAGACCAGAACCATCTCAGATTCGGAGCCTGCCCCTTGGAAATGCACATCTGAGGTTCAGTGAGAAGGCTTTACCTCCACAACTCCCATCCATCACTCCAAAACAGACCCCAAATCCAATAAGGACTCCAATGACACACCACCCTCAAAAGCAGTGGGAGTGCCTCCCCCACTGGAGATAACAGTCACTGACCTAACAGAGCAACTCAGCCAGCTCCACCTGCAACCTGCAACTTTCACTTCAAAATCCTCACTGCATCCAACTCCAACATCACTGCCCACACAAATTATTGCCAGAGTTCACAGAAGCAACTGCATATGCCAACCAGCAGACAAAAACTGTAACTACCTGTGAACACTAAAAGAAGAAACAGTGTGAAAACAAATGATGGAATGAATGGAAAACAATGCAGAAGAAGCTGAAGTGGAAAACACATTATTGGAGCCTAAGACAGAAGCCAACTTTGATGATGACACTCCGGAGATTCCAGAAACCTTCTACAACATGGAAGAGGAACTTCACAACTGAATCTTCACTGGAGCAGCATGAGCACAGACCAGAGAAGACCTCCTGAACTCCATAAAAGAGGCATATGCATGCTCCAATGCAAATTCATGGAGGTTCACCATGGAGAAAGAACTTCTAAGCTTAAAGGCAAACAATGTGTACAAAACAGTGCAAATTCCAACTGGAGTGAAACCCATCACCTCCAAATCTGTGTTTCACATAAAGTATGATGAAAACAGAAAAATTGACTGCTACATGGTCAGAATCATCACACATAACTTCACTCAAAAAGAAGGAGTCAACTATCAAGAAGTGTTCGCTCCAGTAGCAAACCTGAACTCCATGCAGACCATCAGTTTGCTCACTGCAAAACACGACTTGGAGTTGGATCAAATGGACAAATCTACTGTGTACCTAATGGAGAACTGGATGAAGAACTCTACCTCATATCTCTGGAAGGAGTTCTGATTCAACCAGGGTACTGCTGAAGACTCTGAAGGTCTCTGTATGGACTAAAACAAGCTGGACAAATGTGGAACAAACCACTGGACAAAAAGCTCAGAGATATCAGATTCACTCACCTGAATGCTAAAACATGTCTATATGTCCTTCAAAAGGATGGACAGGTGTGTTTTTTAGTCATATACATTGATGACCTCCTTTTAGCAGCCAGCACTTGGACCTTCATGAACTCCATTAAACAAACACTCTCCTCCACATTTAAAATGCATGATCTCAGAGAAGCAAGATTCATCCTAGGACTGGAAATCAGACAAAACTGCTGTCAGAATCTGTGTGCTATGAAGGGGCAAGGAGGCCCAGACTACAGACATAAGTGACAGAAGTAGCAAATGCAGCTAGAAACTCACCTCAGTTGATACACAGATGGTAGGACAACTAAGGGAGTGAGTCAAAAAGATAGACTAAAATAGTAATGAAGATTGAGTATATGTACTCCGATGTAACTCCAATATGATGTCCAAAATAGGAAATATAAGGTCCGAAAAGAAAAGAGGACCTTACCAAGTGAAAACACCAACTCCAAGATGCTCCAGAGTGGAGATGGTGGCATTGGCATGTGTCAACCTTGGAGTTGTGATGATGAACCTCAGAGGAGGCCAGAGGTCAGAGGAGGTACATTTTAACAACTGCAAACTCCAGACCATTGCATTATCCCAATCCCAGTATGTTCAAATGGTCTTAGAACATTCCAGCATGGAAAACTTCAAACCTGTCTCAACTCCAATGGCCCACAATCTATCCCTCTCTATTAACAACCTGGAGGACAACTTCATCATCATGGAAATGACCATCAGAGGGAAGACAGTCTTGTATTTAACCATCATAGGCTCCCTAATGTATCTTATGCTTGGAACCTGCCCAGACCTAGCCTATGCAGTGGGGACACTTAGTTGCTTCAGTGCAGCACCAAAGAGATGTCATTGGGAGGCAGCAAAACATGTGCTTTGATACATCTAGGGAATGCCAGACATGGAACTTTGCTATGATGGAAATGAAGTCTTTATGGACTTAGACTTCTACAAGCACTCTGATGCAGGCTGGTCACAAAACCCAGACAACTCCCACTCCATCTCTGGATACCTCTTCATTAACAATTGAGAGGCCATCTCCTGGTCAAGCAAACTACAAAGTATGGTAGCACTGTCCACTACTGAATCAGAGTACATTGGACTCAGCAATGCGAGGCAACACCTTGCCTGGCTTCACATCTTTTTCGAAGAGATTGGACATCCGCAACTCTGACCTATGACTCTCCACTGTGACAATCAAGCTGCCATTATCCTCTCCTGAGATCCACAGTTCCACACACATATCAAACACATCCAACAGAAATATCACTTCATTCAAGATGACCTAGTTGGAAAAGGAGAAGTGGTAGTCCAATACATCCCCACCAGAGACATGGTTGCAGACATTCTCATGAAGCCACTCACCTGAGAGAAACACTGAAGATTCATTTGAGTGATGGGACTCTGTTAAGACTGGATTCCTCTGCTCAAACTCTGGTCAGAGATCAGAGGTCAAAGGGGATCGAATGGCCAGAGATGGCTGTTAAAACTGAATCTCCTCCACTCAAACTCCAGTTGGAGATCAGAGGTCAAAGGGAATTGCATGGCCAGAGATGGCTGGAGGTTCAGAGGGGTGAAGGCTCAACACATGACTTGTGTGTTGTGTCTCTGCACTGTCATGGCCTTCTTGGTTGGAGACACATCAGAGGAAACTGGAGAAGGATTGGAAGAGAAGCCTATGATGATATTCAAACTGAGGCTATCTACATACAGAGTCGAAGTATATATATGGAGGAAAAGCAGAGGCTATGTAAATAGGTAAGATGGAGTTGGAGAGGTCATATGCCAGAGCTGTGCTCCAGGTCAGGAATGAGCTGGAGCTGTGCTACATGGCATCGGATGGTACAGAGAGGTGAGACTATACTAAATAGAGAACAAGGGAAGTACATAAAGATATCTATGATAAGTCTGGAGTTTCGGAGATTAGGAGTTCGTGAGATGTCACTGGAGGTATTAGCAGAGTTGTTCTGAAGGTTGGAGTTGACTCAAATGTACAGGATATAACAGAATCTGTATGCATGTGAGTGGGAGTGTCAAAATATAACTCTGGTACAACTCTGGTACAACTCCAAGGGTACTCCACCCTCTTTTCATATGCCCTCCACTTCATTCACTCCAGAGTTGCATTTATCCATTTTGGGAAAATGCTTCATTGCATCATACCACTTTTTGCACATTGTATGACTTCTGAAAGTCATACAACTTGTCTCTTTTCTTTTAGACCATTCCTTTCTTATCTTGAGCTATCCAAAATATGCTTCGCTTACTCTCACTTAACTCCGGACTGGAGTTCTCCAGAGTTAGACACACACATATCATTTCACTATTTAATTCCCTCACTCTCCTCAACTCACCTCAGTTGTGATTGCTCTCTTGGGCATCTGACTGAGGTGAGATTCTCTCTATTGATTTACCTATAGTTATACTGATAGGTAGTAGTATTGGGTATCTCTGCCCATACTATAGTCTACACTATAGTTTTTGACAATAATATCAAGCATCATCTCTCTGCATTTGTGTCCACCTGGCATGTGACAGATAGGGTCCATAAAGTTGCCAGTGGGCTCCATAATTTGGACTCAGGATTTGTGATGCAACAGCCTTAGGCAATGGTGGCATGCATGAAAAAGTACCTCGCTACATTGAAAAGTACTGTGTTGCATTGGACACTCGTATTAAAGTGGTTCCTACATAGCCTCTCTTTATGTTTTCTTAAAAAGTGTGCTCAGACCCAATCAAACCCTGATCGCCACTAGTCTGGAGACCGGACTAGATTGCCGCTACAGTGTTCCAATGTGGAAAGCAGGGACACAATTCACCCCAGTGTAGCGCCTCTTATATAGAATTGTCATTCATTCATGCCCAACCCGTCTTCCACCTACATCCACTCATTCAGACAAGATCAGTATTTCTGGATCGCCACGCAGTCGAAGAGAGTGGTCAGTGGAGACAATCGCGCCATATCAGCCTCAGTTCTCGCACTGACAACTCGCACAATCTCCAGCTGTAGTAGTGCCTGTGATATATGCAGACGTTTGGAAACCAGCGATAGTGTCACTTACTGACAGCCACGCAGTTACGAACAGCTGATAGGATCGTGCTTGGGGGTTGAAGCACAGACACTCACTGTACATTTCGTGCGGGTCCCCTCTGTGTCGTTTATCGGGTCATTGAAATAGGGCTGACAGTCTGGTCAAGCGTGTGTCTTGATCAGAACACAGGATGTATAGATCCAGTGTACCGTTCTAGTGGTATGAGCCTTCTGTGCCGCAGTTCGCCTGATCGAGCGAGTTGCCCTTCAACATCCGTGGACCTTTTCCTTGGGGAGAAAATGAAAGTGACATAGTGTCTTGTCGTCCGTGTGTAGGTGCGGAGGCCAAAATCACGGCGGCAACTAAGGCGGTAAATGGCGCACATGATGAAACCAGTGAACGTCCTGCTGATACCGAAAAAGATTACTTCTACTGCTAATCGCTGTCAGTACCTTCGAAAGGCGGAATGAATCCATTACTTCTAAGTACTTGAGGCGCAAGGTTTAGTTTCGGCACCATACGTCATTTTTAGGCCTTCCTTTATTGACATTCCGTTACTGTTTGGAGTCGAACATCGACGGAACCTGAAAACAAATGGTACCTAACATACGACTAGCAGACTCGAAAGGACCTGCTATAGATCAGGATTCGTGGCCTTTTATTCGGGCGGATGAACAATTGGGTCTGTCTTCGGAACGATTGAGCGACGTCAGAGTTTAGCATGTTCTTGTCCGTGCCTCTATGTAGCAGCAGACCTGAAAGAAACTACTGTAGATCAAGATTCATGGCCTTTTATCCATGCAGTCCAATTCAGCTTGCCTCTGGAACGATGGAACGAGGGCAGAGTTTAGCACAATTTGGTTTGTGCCCCGGAGGGTCGGATGGTGGCGAGAAAACCTTAGGGTCGAGCTGAGCACAGATCAGTATATTGACTCGGATGGAATAAGACCCGCGTTTTTCAAGCTCGCCGAATGTGCGACGACTCAGAACCCACGAGTGCATAATGATGCTAAGCATTCCACCACTTCTATCCAGTATGGTCCTGGTCAATGATAACTAGGTAACAAAATAGGAATGCAATTCAAAACGAGTCGTTATTGGTACATACCATAATTTTACAGATCGATCGCAGCTTCCAGCTTTGCAATTAATTCGGTACAATATATTTTGAGATTGTCCGTGGTCGCTCCCTGGGGAGCTGGCTCTCGGGAGTAAAAATAAGGCCCCGCGGTTGCACTGGGTCTGGGGATGAGGTAGAAGTGGATGTGATCACTTCTCGGTATATCAGGCTTGACAGCAGAGTAAGATTTACAGAGTCGATGACAGGTGCCTCAGGTTGGTCGGTCTTTTGCCCGACAGGCACCAGAGATTGTGGGGGGTCTGAAAGCGGGGTTATCGAGCGGTCCGCAAGATCTTCCCCGCATGGATCATCATCCAGCACGGACATGGGCTTGGAGGTTCTGGCAGGAACTTTGATGGTTATTTTCGCGCTGTTGATAGTTTCGGCCACCTCGACGGCTTCCTTAGCCTTCTTAGACTTCGTCGTGGTGCGTTTTTTCCCGGCCATATGTGGTCTTTGTAGCAGAAAATTAGCAGGGGCCGGGTAGTATCTTTCCGTCCAGCCACCGACGCGCCTCAGATTTCTTGCGTAATCTCATTAGTTTCGCACACACTGTAAAGCGGTCAATGAACGCCCCAAGAGTCCCTCTGAATCACCACGGAGAAGGTGCACGGAGATAAGCTCCACACACCGTCGAGATCATCACATCCAAGAAGCACCGGTGCGAGGGAACCGAGGCTCGTTTTGAAGCGCTCATAGTGAACAGAGGACTCTTATAGGTGCATCACAAAAATTGCAGAAAGTGGATATGACCTTAGATAAGCCAGCGGGCCATATCGACGCTGTCGCGACTCGGGGGAACTGTCGTGACTTCAACAGGGAATATCAGCCCAGTTCGAGGAAGTCCCCTCTCGATCAACCTTCGACAACCTCACGGATTACCAAAGACCTGACGAGCCCTTAAAAGGTTGACTGAGTAGTAGATACACCCATCTATTCTCCATTCACAGTGCTCTGACTCACTCGCTGGCACGATCGCGAAATCAGCTTAGAAGAACATATATTGTCATGCAATACATGTTCTACGGCAGCCCTAATATACGACATCGGGTAATTGCACTGCAGACCATGATCTGATACAAACCGCGAGACAACAAGGAGATGCATGTGCGAGCAAATTGAGCAAGTACTGACGAAACGACGGTGACAATGGATTGGTGGGACAACGAGCATCTT
>JBBPTO010001478.1:0-15483 GCA_038094155.1 Pulveroboletus cf. aberrans
GGCTTTGGCGGCCCAGAGAGACGCGACCTGGGTAACCTTGCCGCCCTTCCCCCCACGCGCCGACCGGATGTCGTACTTGACTTCGGGATCTGCAGGTTTGGGTGGGAACCGGGTGAGATGTCCGGGAAAGAGACGAGTCGGTTGTGTGGGCGATGGCTGTGGTTCCAAGGGTCGGATTAGCGGTGGCATGTCGGACTGATCCGGCTGTTTCACCTCTGCGCTCGGCAACCGAGCTAGCGGCGGTCGTTGCGATGTTGTCGTGGGTCGGCTGGGTGAGGAGGTGGGTGTCTGACGTAAATCGTTGAAAGAGGACCGACGTGGGGAGGCCTTTGACGACGATGCTACCGCGTTCAACGACGAAATGGTAACGAACCCGGACGAACGTGGGTTCGGCGATGCCGACACGTCCTTGTCCATCGAGACATCCCCTCGACGAGGATGCTTTTCTGCCTTGTCGTCCATCAGCGCAGGATCGAATGACGCACTCTCCGTGATGGGCACGAAATGCGAGGTAGTGGGCGATACAAACGCCGTCGGATCGTCCGACAGGGGTGGCATGGAGACGTCAATCTCTCCTAACCACGCCGCGATGCGCCCCTTGGCCTCCTGCCGCAGCTTGCGCCCTTCCTCGCTCTTCGCCTTTTTCCGCTCCCGTCGACGACCTGCCCGTTCGAGGTCTTCCTCGCTGTGCTTGCTCTTGCCGAGCCTTCGCAAACTCTTGCCTTTCTGGGTATAGGCGTCCCTGTCATCTTCGCTCGGACTGTGACCGCCCTCTCCCAGGTGTTGCGTGCGTTCGTCCGAGTCCCGGTCCTGCTCCTGCTCCCGCTCCACACTCGCCTTTAAAATACCCTCGCGATCGGCGAGGGTCAGACTCGAGATGGCACTGTCATTGACGGTGTCCGGCGGCGGCCCACTGGGCGGAATGGTGATCGGCTGCACGACGCTACGAACGTGCGGTCGTGCCTCTGCGTCCAGCTTGCGCGTACCCACTTCGGCCAACAAACGCCGCTCCAAGGCGTCCAGCCCGCTCTCGGGGGACACGTCCTTTCCTAGGTTGGCCCCCAGACCTGAGAGTTCTGTCGGTGCCTTTGGAAATTTGATGGGTCTGATGGCCGCGATAGGTGGCGTGGGTGGCGCGCGGTGAAGTTGGTCCGCCGACGAGGGGAAATCAGAATGGTCAGCCATGGTTTCTTCAGTGGTGAAGAGCCCGTCCGCACGCGGGCGTTGTCCCGAAAGATGCTTATCTTTAATGGAAGGAGCAGGTAGCGCTGGGAGGGTCTTGGCCAGGCTCGGATCGGGTTGCCGATCGGGCTCGGCATTCTGCGGTCCTTGCACGTCTACACGTGCATCGTCTTTGGGGACGTCCAAACCCAGATTGATAATCTGTTTTCCGACTTCGTCTGCCATGCGCTCAAGCGCAGAGACGTTGCCACTTTTTGGGACTGGGCCGTAAAATGAAGGTTTTGGTGACAACACGGGACGAGGGGAGTGTAAAACCCCCTGTGAATCATGAGGATTTGGTAGTACAGGTACCTGAATTGGAGGTGGGCGCATGCGACTCGGTGAAGGTGGTAGATCTCGAACACGTGATTGAGAAGAAGGATCACCAGGTGAAACCGGTGAAACGAAGTGATGGCTCGCAACTGAATGAAAGTTTTGTGTCGTTGATGAAGTGACGGCGCCGCGTAGATGATGGTCTGGATTTACGCAACTGTCTATCGTTCCCGCTGGCTCTTCGGAGTGAATGTGGCCGGCGTAAGGCAGGTGTGTAGGCGGTGGAAGGAATCTCAGTGAAGATGCATACGAAGTTAACAATCCGGGCGTATAGTAGGGTGCCTGGGATCCAGGGGCCACGGAAACGGAACGCTGAATTGGCGCATAAGAATAGGGAATATCTTGCCAGTTATAGGTCTTTTGCTCGAGGTGCTGAGTCGGTAAATAATTAGAAGTTGGTTGTGCAGGGGGAGTCCAGGATGTATCGAATTGTTGCATCTGGTTTCCAGTGTAGACGGGCATCAATGTGGCTCCGGGGAGAGGGGGTGAAAGTAATCCAGGTGATACAGGTGCTGTATAGGGATAGGGAGAAGGTGTGAGATGTGGCAGGGCTGTTGGGATTTCAGGGACGGCAAGCGAATGATAGATATTTACAGGCAGAATTATGACTGCATCCTCACTAGCGAGTGTTGGTAAGACGTAAAGGCGAAGATGTGGATAACGCACCTTCCTGGCGGCATATCGATCCTCAATCGGAGAGTGCAGCATACCTCGAAGAAGCTTTCTGTAACCTTTCCATTATCGTCAATGCGCAGTCCTCCTTTAACGCCACGAGAATGACGTGGTATATCAACGACGAGCCTGGCCATTCCCTCTATTCCTGGGGGTACAGTGTATTCCGGATCACGAAATTCAACCTGTGTAGCGACATCAGAAACATTAAGCAGTGGTTTCCCGGCCAAGAATGAGTGCGAGAGGTGAAGGTCTCGTGTTAATGTGACTGTGACACCGGATGTCTAGGCAGGAAATTTAGCAAAAACGGGGCGACAAGTCACAGATCAGAACACACCCAACGTTGCGTGTGATTCTTCAACTGTAGATCTATACAAGCAGATTCTCCACCGACGACTACCGCGTTTGTTAGTGTTGCCTGGGCCCAGATCTTGCCTCCTTCCGTGATTCCCATGGCCGGTGGTGATGGCGCGACGTTCATCGGATCCCAGCATTCAACCACTTTTACTTCTCGTGTATCGGTGACCAGGCATTTGTCTCCTCTCCACGCCACGCTCACGCTTGCCCGTACTTCGTACCTGATGCTTGCGGGACCGAAACTAATAGAGGACGGCGACGATGCGGGAACAGGAAATCGGAAAAAGAATGTTGTCTGGCCATGTCGGGCGGGATAATGGTGTGCCGGAAGAGGTAATTCGCCAGCTTCCGGAACATGATCGGCATACACAGCATTTGAATGGGGAAGACCTGGGCCTTGGAATATTCTGCGAGAGTGGATAAAGGTAGAGGTCGCAGAGAGTGCTCCAGAGTCGACCTCTTCAATGACAATCAGTGCCGTGGGTTGCACGGACGAGAGACTTCACCTTGAATAGCATATAGTTCGACCATCATGACACCTATACCAAGCAACGAGTCGAGGTCCGCACGGCTCTCGACTTGCATCTTTCCGGAAATTTGACCCCCGGAAACATACACCGGATCGGACAGAGTCAGAGTGACCTTGATCTTTGAATGGTGTGGAGTAGTATTCATCGGTTCTGGGCGGGATTGAGAGGTCATGATAGTAGAACGCTAGATAGACAAGCAGTGTTGATGTGATCAAGTGCCGTAGAATAGGACGGGTTGGAAAGTCCATGTGAGGTTTGCCATGGATGGCCTCGATTTGGAGAATGCATTGCTCAGACGACGGCCGTCATCATGAGCTGTCTCCCAACGTCGCTGTCAATCACCGAGCTTGTTGTTTGTTCGTGTTGACCATCCCATATAGCGCGTCAGTCCTAGGTTGAGTCCATCAAGGAATTGACTATCTATTGTTGTTAGCCAGTCGATTCACCAAAGGTAGCGTCCACAAATGTGAGTCCCAACTTCGAGCCGTCGGCCGCACCAAGAGCCTACCGAGTGATAACATTTTTGTTTCCCATTTGTCAAACCGTTTGACGTGGATGGTCGTGTCCGTGCGGGATCAAACGAAACAGTAAGATGTCGGTTCCTAGCACATGCTCGAATCTCGCTTTTAGGCTGTCTCGAAGTGTGCTCACTACTATCCAGCCACCGTATGTGTCTGTTGAACCCGTTTGCCAGCTCGGCCTGATTCCTGAGCACCACCTTAGCATACCCCGCGCCAAAGCATGGGGTCTGTCGTATCCTTCCACCCCCGCTCGTCCACTGCTGGATATGTCACAGGGTGTCCCGGGAAGTCCCCCACCAGATGCGTTACTGAGAGCGTTGGCCAAGACCTCTTCGTCTCCTCTAAGCTCGGGCTATTCCCACGTTCTGGGTGAACCAAGTTTAAGGACCATCTTCGCCGAGGAAATGAAAGTCGTCTATGGGAAAAATGCAGACATTACAAGCGATGACGTCGCCATCACGGCCGGGTGCAACATGGCGTTCATAGCGGCAGTAATGTGCCTAGCGGATGTTGGTGACGAGGTGATCCTTCCCGTGCCTTGGTGATTTCAGTCCAGCATCTTCTACAGTTGTTATTTTAATGCGCCGTTTCCAGGTACTTCAATCATTCGTACGGCACATCTCCAAGTCTTTTCCTGGGTCGAGTTAACTTGTGTGTGTAGTATGAGCCTCAACTTGCTCAACATAAAATCTGTTCCATTGCACACTCGGTCCGACCAAGGCTTTCTTCCTTCCGCCGAGGAATGCAAGAAGTTGATCACGTCAAAAACAAGAGCGATCGCGCTTGTCACGCCAAACAACCCCGTGAGCTCTCGTTTTCTGTACCTGTTCTTCGGTCTAATCTCCCACGTCAAGACTGGTGGGATCTACTCGCCCGCGCTCATAGCGCAGTTTGCGGAACTAGCGCGTGAGAATAACATCGCCCTCGTCATCGATGAGACCTACCGCGATTTCGTGGAACACTATCCTCCACACGACCTCTTCTCTACACAAGCCAGGGCGTCACCCCGATCCTGGTCTTGGAGATCAAACTTCATCCATCTCTATTCATTTTCCAAATCATACGCCATTCCCGGCCACCGTCTCGGCGCGGTCGTCGCGTCGCCGGAACTCCTCAAATACATCACGACGACGCTCGACTGCATTCAGATCTGCCCACCTCGACCTCCGCAGCTGGCTCTCGCGGACCCGTGGCTCTTATCGGAACTCCGATCTTCCATTTCGTCGAATGCCAAGGCACTCAAGGCGCGTCACGAGCTTTTCCGCAAGTCCCTTCCGTCGGGGTGGACGATCGGTTCCCAGGGCGGTTATTTCGCGTTCGTGAAACATCCCTTTGACAACGTGTCCTCGGTCACGTTTTGCGAACGCTTGGCAAAGGAACTAGGCGTGCTCGTTTTGCCTGCTCAGTTTTTCTACAACGAGGACGAGATGCAGAGTGGCGTGTCGGGTTTGGCAGAGAAGGGATGGGACAGATGGATTCGGTTTTCGGTTGCGAACGTCGATGACGAGCAGATCATCAAAGTCTGTGAAAGGCTCAAGGAGTGCGTAAACCATTTCCAGTAGAATGTATGATATTGATCAACTTGTCCCGAGGACGTTGCAATCAAGCCGGAGGGTGATGAGTAGCAACTTCCGTCCTTCCGTTTTGTACGATACAGCCGTGCGTACTAGTAGATTGTATAGATGGCCAACCGATACCTCATCGCCAGTTCGCCCGCATCTTCGTCTTCAACTTTGTTCGTCCGCGTCATTTGGCACGCGTGATTCATAACTGCACCACGAGTGCCTCCACGCTACTTCAAGAGTGGTTGTATGATTTATTTGGGATGAAGATTCAGACCTGATGGTCCGGCAACCATCCGAGTCCAAAACATAGGACACGAGATAGTTTGGACGGTTGTTTCAAAGACAACGGATCGCATATTGACAGGACTCTTTTCCGCATCTTCCCTTTGATATCCAGTGCGGCCCGTGCACCGATGCCATAGTTCTGTACCACAGCCCCAGGCCATGCAGTCATACGGTATGTACGACAGGATTAGTTTTACGGAACATTGGGCGATAAAAGGTTTCAAGAAATGGATTTTTGCATGGAGAGCAGGCCGAAAACCGGGCCCAATACATCGTCATACACTACCCCCAAGCGTACGACTTACCCCGGAATCCAATTCTGACTGTACCCGAGGCTCCCATTCACTCACGGTCATCGTACTCAACTCCCTCGTCGTTCCGTCCACGTGACTAGGCGTGCTTTGGCGTAAGTGGAACATGATTCTTGACGAGAGAACACTATGGAGCGTGATTTGAGGCCTTGATTAATTAATCGCCCAAAAAAGGTGGTCAACCGGGAGTACGATCAAAGGTCGTGATTAAATTGACGTACACGTCCAGCAGGTCGCTATACTCAGACTTTGCATACATTTAGCTATTTAGAAGCGCTGATGTGATGTACGACTGACCGGAAGTACGCCATCCACTATGACATTGGCGACCGTGATGACTGTTCATGAAATATCAAACGACGGGTTTTCGCGAGAGCATAGACGATGTAACTCACGACTGATGCACGTGACGTAGAAGACACCGTCGAAAAATAAGGTTCGTACGAGGGACTTGCGAGGGTGCATGACTCGGAAATCGTGGTATTGCCTGTACGCTGTGAGGGCCAATATCACTGCAGAAGATGAGCAATATGTTTCGAACACTGCAAAGACTGTTTCGCACCAAGTTCGAATGCTAAGATCAGCGCGTACACCAAAACACTGCTACGGGATGCGATCAGGTAGTCGCATCCGCTGTCTAATAGAGCTGCAAAGAGATGAAATTTAAATCTCGATAGAGATTTGCATACTTACAACCATCTGCTGTACGTTCATTCGTGGGAGCAATAAAATTATAACTTGGTACGAGGTTGATCACCAGACCAACAGCTAAAGCGAGCTATGTTTCATCAACTTGACTGCCACAGATTCGTAGGCAGGGTTCATACCGTTCCGTACACGATGAGCCCATAAAGTACTCGCTTGTCTCTCTGCCAAAAGGCATATGTTCGGATGATGAGAAGAGCTATTCGGTGGTCCAGTTGTGTTTGAAACAAGGAGTTAAACGAGACTTGCCCTCAGCAGCGACGATGCCAATTGCGTGGAACGCTGCGAGGATACGTTGAACACAGGTAACTACAGTCGTGGAAGTATTCACCGTTCTCTTGGTAATCATAACGGCAATGCTACATGGTTGTGTCAAGCCGATCGACTGTGCAGTATAAGTTATATTCGTTACCATATGACCAGTTCGAAGAGCACCTGGTGAATTTGTGAGAGATTGATGCGTATTTCGCCACCGTATCACCTCCTGTAAGGTCCCATCAAACATAGCTAAAGGAACAGCTCTTCATAGGCAAATTAGTCGTCATACGGCTCACGCACCGGTATCAATAGGTGAGCAATTGTGTCACCTATCACTTAACTGGGCGGTTAGAATGCAAAAACGGAAAATGAAAGGAAGCCACATCATGACTTAGGAGTAATCATGTGTTGCCAGCGTGCACTGGCCCGGGCAAAGAAGACCTCGGCGTCGAAGGTTGTGAACTCCGCTGGCAAGCGTGATTCCTACGATGGACATCGCTTCCTTTCCGGAAGTGAACGTCCCCAATGTGAATAGTGCGGCCCTTCAATAATGTGGTTTGTTGAAAGTGTTATGCTCTGTGTGCCAGCCTCTTGGCAGTCATTCGGTCAGTGGGCCTATGTGGCGCTGCCACGCTATGATTGGACGTACAATATTCGACTTCGAAAATAAGAATATTGGTGAGAAGATCTAAGTAGGAGTCCGAACGGTTTGCCGTGTATGACTTCGATCTGCCTTGCGGCTGCTACGTTCCACTCACGTCCGTAACGCGTTTCAGACAGAGCTACAACTTGAGCGTCATCGATCGAGGGTATGGGCATTAATAATCTCGTCATGGCTGCGGCTGATTGTCATGAATGGCAACTGCACAGCGTCCCACTGGCATCATGTGGTAACTCGAACGTTGTGCAAGTCCACAATGTTGACCCAACCTCTGTTCATGATTTTGCAAGGTGGTCATCAAGTTTTGTTCTGACCGCTGTCACTGGGATCATGTCGCCTCACTACCTAGAGAAAGCCTGTGTGAACCGCACGTCAGGGATTGTTCCCAACATATTTATAGCAGTCGGTGAGTGGTCATGGCAGTTACTCGCTCATGTACTTCCTCTCTTTAACAAGCACCCATTCACGAGTTTGGCAAGATCATGAGGGTAGGAATGAATGGAAAACCAAGTTTCCAAAGTGCACAAGGATGTTACTGTGGCAGATGCTGTCATTTACTTCATTCTACAGTTGCAGTCTCGGCCAGTGATTTTCATGAGATTGGTCAGGCAGAGAAACAAGAGTCCATGCATGTTCATGGACCCTGATGATTCCCACCCATTTAACTGTTGTCCACAGGGTTCCTTGATTCTTTTCCAACCTCTCTAACATGTGCTTGTGAATTTGATGAATATTTGCACTTCAGGCCCCCTATGCCTGAGCTCACTATTGTTTGAAGGCCGAGAAACTTGGATTGCTGCAATCAAGCAATGTTCTGATTTCTGTAAGTATTGACTATATTGCTTCCCCAAGCCCAATCAGCTCTTCAGTAAAAATCAGAAATATTGGTGTAGTATACTCACAATATTGCAGTACAGTTTTTCAAGAACCCTGGAACATGTGAGTTTTGATAGCCATTCTACAGATGTGATACCTTTGCAGTGCATGTTTAATTGTCGATGAATTAACCAGGATTGTGGAACTGATCACTGCCTGAGGGTGTGTTTGAGATAGTCATTTAATTGCAGTTGTTCCACTAGGTTGAAATCATTCATATTTTTAGTTGCAATATCAAACAACTTGTCAAAAACACAATATTGTCATTCTTGGTTCATGTATCACATCTGAGAACCCCTCTTCATCACTTGTATGTGGAGTTACTTTGCATTTATGCAGTGATTTATGAGAACAGACATTATATCATTGAGGTTTGTCAGATGAAATTCTTACAGAGCCTTGACCATTTGGCTAGAAATATTGCACATGAATTCAAAGCACAACTATGGTGTATCACAGAAAAATTGTTTCTTGACAACAAGAAAGATAGAAGAGTAGTCTCAGAACAATGGAAAATGAAGAATGAAGCCAAGTACCATCTACCTACCTACCTACCTACCTACCTACCTACCTACATGGATAAAAGGAACCCAAGAAGTAAAGGATGCACCAGCATTGTGTAGATTCTGAACAGCCATGTGCAGTGCTTCTGCTGCCTCTGTACTGTCAGGCACCTTTCCATCTCTGAACAGATATTCATACACATCCTTTGTCACTTTCAGTGCATCAGGATCCCTAATTGACCACATTGTAGCAATGACACTGCTATAGCCAGCAAGAAGCATCCCAGCCGCAAGATGAACAGATTCTTCTGCCAACTTGACATCACCCTGTGCAGTCTGACAAGCAGAAAGGAAAGCAAGGCCTTTTTGCTGGTGTGACATTTGAATGATGTCAGAAAGCTTCAAACGACAGCCATCTGCAAGGCAAAGCCCACTGTCAAGTGGGTTGTGTGGATCTTGAATCCCATGACATGCAAAATGAATCCAGTCAGCAGTTTTCATTTTCTGCATGACATCTGTGATTGTACTAGAAGACTCCTGAAGGGTTACATGAGAGAGCCTGGCAGCTAATGTTCTGAGGTGATCCATTTCTTTTTGGACTGCTGCCAGTGGATGTAATCCATCTGTGGGAGGTTGAGGGACAGCAAGAAGTTGAATATTAGATGGGGGTGCTGAATCTTTGCAAGCTGGTGATGTGAGAGCATTGAGTGATGGTATATAGGAAGATATGGCAACATCTGAAAGTTTTGTGCCAACTCCTGCTGGATTGTAGATGCCTGCAGCATGAATGGGAAGGAAGACAAAAGAACCAGTTGGACACCAAAAGATATGAGGTATTTTGTCAGCCTTGGATATCTAGACACAATAAAAAGTTTAATGAGAAGATGGGAACAACAAAGTCAAAATGTCTAACCCACAAATTTCAAATTAACATTATTCAAAATTGGACTCACAACATCATTCCAAAGAAGAGCCAGGATTTTTTGAAGCAAATCATCAAGATTATGAACCTCTCTTTGCTGTTCTCTGACTCTGACTGCTCTGAGAGCATTCCCACTGGAATCTTCCTTAAAAAACCAATCAAGAAATTGAGAAGCAAGGCTCTCTTCAGAAGACTGGTGAATGAGTGCAGAAATGTCATTGTAGGAGACAATAAGGCAATTTTGCTTGAGCAGGTAATGGAATATGATTTGCAGCAAGGTTAATGTGAGATCACTGACACCAGGAAGAGGGATGTGAATGACACTCTTCCACTGTGTCATAATGGCCAATGCATCACATTGCTTTTGACTGGAATTGAGGTAGATGACTACTTCAGGGCATGCTGAGGTGCAAAGCTGTTCAAATGTCTTTGGAAGTAGAAATTGATCAAAACCTGGCAGGGATTGTATCTTCTGCAGCAACTTTTCTCTTCTCAGTGCAAGATCATGGTGTCTCTGTGTTTCATCCTCAAATGATCTGGCCCCAGTGGTACCAGTCAAACCAACCCCCAACTCATGAGATACAAGATTATTGTGAGAACTGGCATGTTCCAGCTCTTGAGAGATCTGTTGAAATTGATGGGCAAGTGCTGGATACTGAAGTTGAAGTTCATCAACAGGAGTGCGAAGTTGCAAGAACTGATTCCAGACAACTGAACGACCTTGTTCAAGCCATTCAACAGCTTTTCTGGGAAGACCAGCTCTGAGTGCAGCTGCAGTTCCATCTTGTACAACACCAGCAACTTTCTGAAGAACCTTGTGGCGCTCTGGAAGTGAAAGACCAAGCCATGCTAGCTGAGGGAGTAAACCAATGGCAGTGGCATATGCATCAAGGATAGTCTGGGAGTTGCCCTCAAGGTTTGCAGAAGAAATCCATTGGAATGCAGCCTGGAATCTGGTGGAGGGGGATGCAGTGGAGATATTACTTGCATTTGCAAAGTGCAAAGTTGCAGCAGAGAGATGAGAAGATTTTCCAGAATGGTTGAAGTATGCCAGGAATGCATTTCCAAGGTTACACAATATAATGGTCTTGAGAGGATCATCATTGGAAGTAAGATTAACTGCCTCCTCTGTTATTGAAATACACTTCTTGATGTCCTGCAAATCACCAAGGCACTTGAAGCGATGGGATAGTGAGATTCCAAGGGTAGTCAACCAGCTTGGCCTGTAGGGATGACCATTGGGAGTAAGACACACAGCCCTCTCTGCCATTGAAACGGATTTGTTGATATCCGCAATGTCACCAGTGTGCTCAAAGTGGCATGATAATGCAGCTCCAAGATTGTTCAAACGAGTTGGCTTGTGGGGATTATCATCAGGTGTGAGATGTACTGCCACATTTAACAATGAAATGGACCTGACAATGTCTGCAAGGTCACCAAGATAATCAAATCTAGATTTCAATGAAAGTGCAAGGTGGTCCATTCGGGTTGACTTCAGGGGATGATCATCAGGAGTAAGACAAATAGCCTCCTCAAATGTTGAAATCGACCTATTGATGTCCACAAGGGTATTAAGGTGATTGAAGCGAAGTTTCAGTGCAATTCCAAGATGGCTTAGTAGACCTGGTTTCTCTGGATGACTCTTGTGAATGAGGGATATTCCCTTCTCCTCCATAGAGATAGACTTGTCAATGTCTGCAAGATCACCAAGGCGTACAAAGCGAAGACGTAGTGACATTCCAAGGTTCTTAAACTGTGCTGGCTTCATGGGATGCCCATCAGGGGTGAGATGCAATACTTTCTCTTGCATTGTGATGGCCTTGTTGATGTCTGCAACATCACCCAGACATTGAAACCGACTGGATAGTGAGTTCCCAAGATTATTCAAACGACATGATTTGTCAGGATGGTCATTGGGTGTGAGGTGTAGGGCCTCCTCAAATATGGGAATGGATTTGTTGGTATCAGCAAGGTCACCAAAGCGCTCAAAGCGATGCATCAATGCAATCCCAAGATTGTTCAACCAGGTTGACTTGTCATGATAGCCATGGAGAGGGTGGCGAAGTACCTCTTCAAATATCGAGATGGACCTGTTGATGTCTGAAATATCACCAAAGTGTTCGAAGCGGCGCAATAATGACATCCCGAGCAGACTCGACCGATCTGGCTTGCCGTGATGGCCATTGGGCGTGAGACGCACCGCCTCCTCAAAGATTGCAAGGGCCTTGTTGAGGTCTGCGGCGTCTCCGAAACGCTCGAAGCGATAGGATAATGAGATGCCAAGGTTTTGCAATAGAGGCGGCTTTTCGGAATGGTTGTTGCCGGTGAGGTGTATGAGCTCCTCAAACACAGAAATGGACTTGTTAATGTCTGCCAGGTCACCGAGGTACCGAAAACGTTGAGACAACGAACCGGCGAGATTGCTCAACAAGGATGATTTGATGGGATGTTCAGCGGGAATGAGACGAAGCGCCTCCTGAAATATTGTGATAGACTTGTTGATGTCTGCTAGATCGCCGAATCGTTCCGAACGGCGAGATAATGACATTCCAAGGTGACTCAACCTATGTGGTTTGCCGGGATGGTCGTTCAAAGTGAGTCGTACCGCCTCCGAAAACATCAAAACGGCCTGGTTTATGTCCGTGGGATCTCCAGCTCGCTCAAAGCGATGATAAAATGAGAAGCCCAGCTCGTCCGACCAAGCGGGCTTGCTAGGATGCTCATCGGGAATAACTTTCACAGCATTCTCTAACATCGAGATTGCCTCGTGGATGTCAGCAAGGTTGCCACGACCTTCGAACCGACGGCTTAACAAACTCCCAAGGGTAGCTAGCACCGCAGGCCGGCGAGGGTCCCCATGAGACAGCGTCAACAACGTAGCCCTTCCGCTCCGTATGGACTCTTCGTCGGTTACATTCACAGGCCGAGTCAAAGAGGTCCCAGACCCCTTCGCCTTCATCGAGACAAAGATCCCAGCCATCTGCAATGCAAGCCACGCTGCTCGGTATGCGTAACTCACCACCACTCCCGAGAGTACATTGGCTGGTCTCCATAAACGGATCAGAAGAGCAAAACAGAGATCTATTGCTGTTACGCAGTGATCTATATCGTTACTCGCGCGAAGTTCGAGCGAATCTTGATACAATCCGACCGGTATACCGAGGTCATGGTAATGATTATTGTCTTGGCAATGGACGAACTTTGCGGTAGCCACGTTGAATAACGCATCAGAACGCCGAGGGTGGTCTACAGGGCACAGATCTCTGGCACGTTCGAAAGACGATATAGATTTGTCTAGATCACCTCTGTTCTGAAGGCGGCGATAACGTAGGAGAGCACGATGTCCAATGTCGGTGAGTTGCGCCAGCTGATCCAGCGCATCTGACTCTGGTAACTAGGTGCGCGACGGCGTAAGAGCGCGTCTAAGACTGCAGCAGTTTACTCACACCCAGTTTTCCTTCATGATCGCTGACCTCGCAAATGCGTCGTTCGATGAGAACCTTGAGTGACGGGCTCGAACGCAAAACTTCTTTGTCTAAAAACCTGATAGCTACAAGAGATGTCAAATGGTGTATGAGACATTCATGGACTTGCTTACGCTGAAGTTCTTCATTGTGATCGAGAACATCTCCGACTGTGGTCTTAAACCGGCGAAGTAGCACCCCGTTCCCGCGCCTCGCTCCCGCCTCAACCGAAGCATAGATCTTGAAGGAAACGGCTGACGATTGTTCCGAAGGTCTTATGGTTTGGAGTGGTTTAGGAGAATCATCTACACTGGGGATAGTGACGACTCACAGGAAGATCTCTTCGTCCCACTCCACTACGTCCTGGCCTGCCGATACAGGCTTATTCGAGGTTTTGATGATTTCCATTGATTTCTATGACGACATAGACGCTGGACGGTATGTGACGGAGACCGGATGTTACGTCTGTGGTATGGATATCTAAGCAGGGTATGAACGATCTCTCAAGTTACCGATGCCTAGCTACGCACGAGTGACGACGCGTTTGCTCTCATCAATCGAGGGTTCGGGATCATCAGGATCAGGCCGCATATGCGGGGAAATTAGAGAATATGAGTGTGGATTGTCTGCGTCCATGAGTCGGACACTATCTACAGCAACTGATGGTAGTCGTGGGTCACACTGTTTGAGATTGTTTGGCACGATGGACCACGCCCAACAACGGAGCGGTGGAAGGTCTTGAACTTGAAAACTTCAAGCCACATTGCAAGCCTCCCAGGGTCTGATCAATACCTCCGCCTTCTTGACTCTAATCCTTGAAGATACTCTACTGTACTACTGACCCCATAGCAGTGCTTCCTTGTACACCAATTACTCGGTCTCACATTAATGGCGAAGCTGGGCTTCGCCTCACGCTGACGGTTTGCCACTTCTCCCCATCCGAGCCGCCACTAAATCCTCAAGTGTCAATTCCGTTCTTACACACTCTCTGCCCTCCACACGTGAATTGCCATTGTTCTGAAAGTGACCAGTTGAACCCTAGGCTTCGTTCTCTTCCAGGGTGCGGAAGACCCTGAGGCTGGCGGTTCCGCATGTATGGATTGGATCCATTCAACTGTGGACGTCTCCAAAGGCGCTCAATGAAAACTTTCGTGTAGGGAATAATAGACGTCATCCCGAAAGATGTTTATGGGCTTGGTGCATGTTGCCCACCATGCCCACGCGTCTCTCACAGTACTGAACTACCCAATGATGGTGGCGCTGACCGAGAGGACATTGAGGTTGGCATGCGTGACGAGCTAGAGCACCTTGTCAGTGAGGCGGTAATTGGGCTCATCTCAGGTGACTGATGCCACTACCTAGCGACATCGTTCGACTTCAACCTCCTACATTATACTCAGGAATTTGTGCAAGGAAACGATTGATCCATTTTGATTTCTAAGTTTTTGTCAACAGTCTATAAATATGCAGTAACGTCCGCGACACCTAGCGCGGGTAAAGACACGAATTTAGGAGAATGGACCTCGACACGACGCAGGGTTCACAAGTTAGTTCATACACCGGGTCGATGAAGTAATCTCGTAACATTTTGATATGCCCAAATTCCCCCTTCGCCATATCATGTAGCAACGCGGGTAGATCGGAACCATATTCGAGAATTGGTGTACTAGCACACAAGAGTTGATTAGCAACTGGATTGACGAACAGGGTGAATCTCGTTGACTCTTTTACGCTGTCGTTCATATCTCCCTTCGCCTTTGCACGACAGGAATGTCGAGCGTAAACCAGATATCTGTATGCTCGGTGGTTTCTGTAAGCCGCTTCAAGCTCAGCCTGGCTCCCCGTGCGTCATCATCCATCAAGCCACGTGCGTTCATGTCTGAAAAGGGCGACTCGTGCGTCACGTCGGACATGTCAATGGGCCGAGTCGCGAAGAAAACCTTCAGGTAGCCGATGTCGACGTCCTGGCTTTCCTCCAGCGAGTAAGAAAACGGGGGCGTTCCGCCGCTTCCGTACCCGATTGTGAATGTCTCGTTTCGCTTGAATGGTGCTTCAGGGCGTCCAGCTGCTGATTGTGTGTAATATGGCACTTTGAAACCATTGGTAAATAAAGGTTGAACGTCGAGTGATCGAAGGCTTTACTCACCAATACTGAAGGTACTGATATTAAACAGGAATGCGTTCAGATACAAATCCCACGATGTGTTGTTCACGAGCTCGATTCCATACAGCGCCCTTGGCCTGACAACAAAATCGATCACGTATGAATGACCTGAGTCTGTGTTCCGATTACAAAGGC
>JBBPTO010001479.1:0-15475 GCA_038094155.1 Pulveroboletus cf. aberrans
ACCATTGAATCCAGCCTTCTCGGGTTGGCATGGATGGTACAGCCAGATGCCACCCTCTTTCCAGGCAAGTGCGCTGCATTGGGCACAATGGTGCCATTGGCTGACACCCACCACACACCGGCACAGGCAACTTGGATGGTGGGATCCATGCTAACACTCCATTTACAGTACTGGTGATACTACTCCAAGTCCAAGTCCGAGTGAGTCTGCTCTGCCCTTCCAAGGTCCGGGCATTAGCACCCTGTGACACACTGACACCCAAGCTCCCTGGTGCTTTCCACAGCCCAAGGCCAAGGCTCCAACTGCGAGGTTTCATGTTTGGCTCAAGCAGGTTTGTGACCGTAGTTCATCCTCCTCCTCTGATCCGTTACTGGCTGCAGCAACCCGCCACCCTCAATGTTTCCTGTAGATTGGCATGAACTGCCTGGAATAAGCCTACCTGCCAACCAATTGGAATGTTCGCAAACCCACCGGGATGCTGCAGAAATCAGGAATGAAGACACATGGAGTAACGTGACAGCTGCTGCTCACCAAACCCGTTTTCTATATGTGTTTCCAGCTTCGATGACTTTCACAACGCCAGGGCAGAGAGAAGGTTCAATGGAAGGAACGCAGTTTACAAGTATGCCCGTGATGCTCAGGAGGAGCCAGGAGAGTGAACCTCCGATGATCGAGCTGAACTTGAAGCTCGAAACGTCGGGGACGACCGGCAGCGACTGGCAGTGACTGGGCCCGTTCGGCTCGATCGAGCAGGTTCATGGGCATGGTCGTTCTCAGTTCTCGTCTCGTTCACCACCTCGTTGGAGGGGCTTACGCGGCTCCATTGGTGTACCGCCTGCGTTTGCGACTCTGTACTCGGTACTCAGTACTCACCCCACTGGGTCGTCGCGCATTGTCAATCAATCCGATCGGCTTCGAACGCGAACGCGTCGCGGCCACCACTTAGTCAGCCCAATCTGGGATTCTCCGAGGTGACCCACGAACGCGGACGAACAGCACCGCATGTTCGTTTCCCGGATTATTACATTAGCTTAAGCACGGTATAAGCCGAATTTAAATCCATGTAAATTTACTGATGTAGGTGAATGGGCCCGGGCAGGGACGGGTCATTGTTTCATGGGCAATTCTAGATGCGATGGGTCCCATACCTAACAATTTATAACCTTTCAAGTTTATACCTCAGCTTGCCAGTGCCGGCCCATATATCTACCCACCAATTTCATCATGCCAGTGTACTTCATCAGGTATATTATCACTAGCACTCTCGTTGCTACTGCTACCCTGGTCCCCACAATCTCTGGAGTGGAGAAACGCGATGTGCGTTGCATCCCTTCGTTGCTTGGGTTCAGGCTTTGAAGAACAATATCTGACTGTGACTTTAACTCACGCAGACTCCTCTCAATAGTCCCAGCAACTGCAATAACGTTATCGGTTCCTGCTTCCAGAACGGTGACAATCCCTGCATGCACTTCAAGCGATATATTAAGACACATAATCAACCATAGATTGCGAGGGGGCATTCATAAATCCATACGATATCCTCGGTTTATGCACTGCGGGAGCCTATAAGACATGTCCTTGTGACAGGTGCACGGGCTATACTGGCAGTTGCTTGGATGAAGGGTGCCAGCCGCAATTCACATGCCCCGAACATTTGGCTGGCCAGGCAGTATGCCACACAATAGCTTGGCTCTGCACCGCCGGACAGTACGAGGCTTGCCCTTGCAATGCAAATAATTGATACGTGCTTCACTTCTTACTCATGTCTGTCTTTTCCATATTCTCGATTCTTCGGATCATGTATTTCGGAAAACATGTTATGAAACTCGACTCGGGACCGAACAGAGAATCATTGTAGCCCCATGTTGCATCACCGTCGTCGTTGTGTTGTGCATCAGCAACATGCACACGCTCTTAACCGCACTTGGCGCACTTGGGCTGCCAAGAGAAAGTGCCAAAAGTAAGTAACTAGTATAAGGCGTAATTAAGAGGTCGTTGCTCCAGCCGATGCTCAAGTCACAATTAGAAAAGTTGAATAAGTTGAATAAGTAGAATAATACATCATGTCACAATACAACTATAGTTCACGCCGACCTTTGTCTGGCGCGGGTTGTTGCGCCATCACACTGCGCCAGCCGTTACATGGTCATCATTGGCCTTCGCCCAGTGCCACCATTACCCCGCCCTCCCTCATAGTGCACTAGAAACCATGTTGCTGTTTCTGCTGCTATCGTCGTCACGTTGCATCTGTCTTGTCACAGCCGGTCACATCGTTGCCATCGCCACATTCTAATAGCATTTACAGCTACCACTTCACAGCGCTGTCACTGCTATGCCATGGTTTGTGTTGCCATTGTAGCCATGCCAGGTGTTGCACTGCCCCCACCGTCGTTGTGAGGGAGAAATGGATGGCAGCAAAGGGCAGGGTGGAAGCAGAGGGGAAAGACCAGGCTGTGATCATAACATTCTCTAAGTTAAAATCTGGACTTTGAATATTCATGTGAGCAAAACAAAATCATGTGACCATGTTGAACATAAACATGACGCTGTGCTCCCACCTTCTCTACTCTTCCATGCCATCAACACCCATGCCTCCCAGCATTGACTACCCCACTTGTCAGCCAAAATAGCACAGTGGTTCATGTGCACACGTGCTGTTGTCAAGTCCTAGCAATGCATGAAACAACTTCAAATCGTTCTCTGGTGAGCCCTGCTGTGCTACCTTTTCTTCCTGCTTGCTCACACATATGACACATGACCAGCTGTCAACCACAGCAACCACCTTAGGACCCATGCACCCTTTTATCGACCTCAACAACCACCATACAACATGTGCACCCCATATTTACGACAAGATCATTGAGGTGCCTTTGAACCATTGAAACTGATGCCCAGGATACAAGGTAATGTGAATTTGTACAAGTTTCTTCTAATCCAGAGTTTCCATACTTTTGCCATTTGTGATGTTTTTATTTTTGTACCTATGGCTCAGATTTTTAATGGACCACCTGGCAATATGAATGCCACTTTTTTCACTTTTCATACTGAGTGAACTCTTGTGTGCAGTTGCACAAGTGTGAAAATTGAGGTATAAGTGAAGCACAAGTCAGGTTTAAGAAAACGAGTGGCCTTGTACCACTTGTGCAACACTGTACTTATTTGCACTTGAGCAACTTCTCAAGGCAACTAAGTGCCATAAAAGTGTGACTAAGGGCACACACATGTTGCTGATGTGGTCGCAGTCATGAGCCCTGTGCTGTTGTTGCTGTCATACTGGTGGCTGTTCATGGCTACCCCACTGCCATTGGGTTGCATTGTAACCACATTGGTGGCCATCTCATGAGTCATGACTGTGCCATCATCATCATGAATAGGTTGGTGGCCATCCTGCTGCTGGTGTGTTGTGGCCACACTGGTGGCCATCCCATCTCTGCATCACCTTCATCATTGTGGACGCATTGTGGTCATTGTTGTGACCTATGCAAACTTGAAGTCATCAGGGGTCCATGTGAGACAGTGGAGGCATTTGTGAGACAGCCAAACCACAGCCTAGGGGTCTTCACCTATTGGTGTTGACAAGCAACATGGCAGGGTGAGAGCCAGAGTGGATCACCTGCATAGCTTAGAATAAGGCCAATACATGTAGGGTTCACCATGGGTACAGGTTACACTGCAGTGTTTTGCCTATGGGTTTGACAGATATGGGTATGGTGTGGCTGATTGGCACCCGCGACAATACCAGGCACCATACCTGTGGTGTGTGGTGTTCAGACCTGTAATACATAACCTAGGCAGTGACTGATAAGAATGTACTGTAAGAAACAAACATCTCATTCTGGACCAGTCTTCATTCTATAGTATGCCACACTGCTGTTGAAACTTGGTATGGTACACTTTCTCATAATGTATATCAATGGAAGCCATCCAACCCCCATACATTATTTGATCCTTTGGCCCAAATGGGGGGTGAATGCTCGCTGAGTGCCTTCAGCACTCTGCTTGCCTTCACCACTTCGCTTGCATTCATTAGTGAGTTCTTTGAGCAAGGATAAGACTACAAAATATCTTCAGTCAGTAACAAAACTGAGCCTTTGGGCTCACTTTTGTTGCTGACTTTATTCTACTTCTTACATATTTACAGTTATTCAGTACAGCAGTGTGAGGAGGTGAGAATATCACTGTAGGGACCTGTAGTCTTCTACACTGGTATCTTTATCCTGTTCATTGTTGAGGGTGGTGCTGAGCAGATTAGAACAGT
Source organism: Pulveroboletus cf. aberrans (assembly GCA_038094155.1). Lineage (NCBI taxonomy): Eukaryota > Fungi > Basidiomycota > Agaricomycetes > Boletales > Boletaceae > Pulveroboletus > Pulveroboletus cf. aberrans. The sequence goes on from JBBPTO010001479.1 coordinate 4,259, forward strand.
CTCTAATGTCAGCTTCTTTGCCATTCTCTACAGTATCAAAAAACTGTTCAGCATCTTCTTCAAATTCCACTTCTTCTACCATTTCAACAAAACATTCTATCATCTTTGCATCATATTCTCATCCTTTGGAAGCTTCTCTTTTTTGGTTTTGATAACTGAAGTGTTTCTGCTGCTTCTTCTCTTGATGTTGAAAAGCACCAGGTTTGAATCCTTCCTTCTGGGTTGATGGCCCATTTGTACCTTGGATGTGCTCACTGGAGCTTTGTTCCATGGTTTGAGATTGCCACTTATTTTACTGAGGTTTCCCTCTCTTGAAAGAATTTGTTCTGTTTGCAGTCACACTTGATGCTTCTGCAATAGCTTTGGCATGTCCTTTGAAGAACCTTGTGTTCCTTGCACCTTTTTGAGATTTATCTCTGCAAAAAAAGTATTATGGACATGATCTTGGGTAATATTTCCTATAGTGGTAGATTGTGTCAAGTTTAACACAAGGTGATTGAGGTTTTTTGGCAGTTTAACCATGCAATGCATGGCTCTTGCAGATTTAGTTTGATTATCTCCAGTGAGTTCAAACTTGCTGAAGAGAGTATGAACACAGTTCATGTCCTTTGTGAACTGTTTGACATTGTCAGTTCTGATCTTAACATTGTTGAGGTCAGTTCAAAGGCTAAACTGTGCTGAGATTCCAGAGGCCTGGTAGAGATTTGAATGGCAATCCAGGCATCATGAATCTTGGAGTTTATGATGTTAGCATCTGCTCCAGTGTCACCCACAATGTAGTGAGCATCATATGTATGTTGAAAGTCTTGTAGCAATTTTGGTATCTACAGACATGCAGATATTTCCATACTCTGTCATCAAGCAAACACCAGTTTTGTTAAGACCTGGTCATTCTCTACTCAAAATCTGGTCAGAGATCAGAGGTCAAGGGGAAGGAACACTGGAGGTGGTTGGAGATCTGAAGGGCTGCATCCAGAGGGGTGAAGGCTTGATACAGGACTTATGTGTCACACCCTCATACTGTCATGGCCTTCTTGATCAGAGACATATCAGAGGAAATCCAGAGAGAGAACAGAGAACAATCCAAGTTGATATTCAGTCTAAGGTATCTACATACAGATGCAGACTTTATATATACAGAGAGAAACTGTGGATTAGTAATGGAGGTCAGATGATTAAAGTATTGGATGTTGGATAGATATATGCTGAAGCTGTGCTACACAGCATTGGAGGGATTAGAGAGGTGAAGTTGAACTAAAAAGGAAACAAGAGGGTATCATAATATTACATATAGACAGAGATTGTGCCAGAGTTATTAACAGAGTTATGTCAGAGACACCAGAGTTATCATGCATATGACAAGTTTGCTCTGCTTGCTGCAATGGCACTGACCCAAGTGCAAGTGCCTTCTCCCCATAGATTATAGGCCTTAAGAAAGTTCTTCATTCTTTCTCTCCATTCTGGGTAGTTATTGTAACCAATCAGAACAGGAATGCAACCCAAAAGAGTTCCATCAGTTTGAAGAGTTGTGAAATCAGTGGGAAATTGAACCATGTTAGTAAAAAGATGTAATCATTATTCAATCTTTCCGATTTCCTGAATTGATCTGCTATATCCATTTTGATTCATGTTTGACTAGATCTGAGATCTCCACTACTTTGAGTTCCTGAGTTGCATCATGTGGAGTGAGCAGGTGTTCTTCGACTTCTGCAACAGATTGTTCCTCAGAGCTTAAGCCTTGCCTTCCCCAAGCCTTTCCTCTTCCAGTTCTTGATCTTTCCTCATCTTCCATTCCTTTATTCTGAGTTCTTTATATCTTGATCAAGTCATGGGATCAGATGTTTTTGTAACTCAATACCCTTTTGGCTTCTAGATCTGTATAGTAGGTCTCCACAAAGAAATGCAGGTTTGGCAATACATCATCAGAAAGTACCCCAGGTCAAATCAAGTTGTTGTGAACTGGACAGTTGACACAAGGAATTGGGAAGACTTGAGGAAAGTAAATGAATAGTTCAGGAAAACTTCTGAAGGGCTCATCGAAGCTGGAAGAGTATGAAAAATAACATAGACATGAGGAGAAAGGTCAGAAAGGAGGAACATCTGCACCAAAAGAAGAACTGTCATTAAATCACCCTGAGATACCTATGTTTTTTAACAATCACAAGTCTTCTTCACTGTAATGTTCTATAATCTCTTTCAAAACATCTTTCCAAAGCTGCAACTTCAAGGCTTTGATAGATCTGCTGACATTCTTCATCACTACCATATATTAAGAATCTTTGAAGAGCCACAAGAGGCCTGAAAGAGAAAAGAGACTGCCAGTGAAGGCTAAGGCAATAATCCATAATGACCAGCATTATTTTCTGTGTCAGAATTTCCTTATCTTCTTCTGTGATTCTCCAGTCATCATACTCTACTTCCATGTTAGAACAAAGAGATTGTAGAAGGCATACATTTCAACTAGGATTGCAATGGTTTTGTTGGATGGCCTTAAACCCAAACCAGTAAGCTTGGATTTGATAAGTTTGACAATAAGACTAAACTGGAAATGCCCAACCTGCACCTGTGTAAATATCTGCCAGGAGTTCATTGTAAGCCTAGCTATTTATTTCATCCTGGTCCTTCAACATTTATCTGGTTTTAATCCATTGGAGTTTGTGGATAAACCAGCCTCCAGGTCAGGAAGTTAACATTCTCCAGGTGGATGTAGGGATGAGAAAACAAATAGACCTTTGGATAAGCACACCAGGAACATATGTCAAGCAAGGACACAGTGTCATATTCTGAAAGTCACACAAGTCCAACTCTGTACCTCCAGTCACCATCTCTGTAGCACCTTCAATTCATTTCTATGTTACTACACTCTGTACTATCATCAAACCTAATCTGTTTACATTTATCTTATGTATCTTTCCATTGTTCTCTGTTTGTACTAGTCTCACTTTTGTTCTCTTGTCATGCTGTGCTTGTACAGTGCCAGTTCATAGTTCACCAGTGTAAGAAACTACGTTTTCCTACAGTGATATCCAGCCATCCATAGCCATTGCTAGTCCGTATCCTGTTCTTCAATCAATCTGAGACCACTCCGCACTGCTGTCTATCCTGATCTGAGTTGATCCAGTAGTTGTCTGAAGGTCAGTTTTTGATCTGTCTATAATTTTGTCTACTGTTTCTTTCAATTCAACATTCTGGACCCAGATTCATGTGCACAGAATACCCATTCAGTCCACTAGATACCAGATTTCTATGCATCAGATTACTTTCTCACATATCAAATTAGTTGTTTTACTGTCAGTTTACCTTGTTTTTGATATATTTTTGTTGTACATTGCTAGGTAGCTACCCAAGTATAGTAACCTCCAAAAACATTGCAATGTTTAACTTCAACACAGTGCATGAAGCATCCTGCAATGCTCTGTGAAAATTCTACTTAGCTTTGGTCAAATCAAACAAAGTACAAGCACTTGGCTACAAATGGGTCTCCAGATCATGTGATTCAACACAGAGGTCATGAAGATATGACCATATTAAATCAGCAATACCATTGCAACAGTTTTGCACCTTTATTATTAAGGGGGTATTTAATACTTGATATAGCCTCCTTTTGCCTTGATCATTGCCTCAATCCTTCTAGGCATACTCTCAATCAGCTTTTGATACTTCTCAGCTGGTATTTTGTTCCATTTCTTCTGAATCCTCTCCCACAACTCCAAAATTCCTTTATAAGGGTGCTCATGCTCTGCTAGCCTCCTTTTCAGATAACCTTGGATATGCTCAATGGAGTTAAGGTCAGGAGACTGTGCAAGCCATACTACAGTCATAAAATTCTGTTCCTCTAACCACTTCTTGACCTTCTTGCAAGTATGCTTGGGTTCATTGTCCTGTTGAAAAACAATGTCAGAAGGATTAAAACCATAGTACTGCATGGTTTCTTGCAGTTCATCCTTCAAAATTTAAAGGTATAGATTTCCATCCATCCTACCATCAATCTTGGTAGCATATCCAATGCCATCCCAATTAATGCAGCCCCACATTATCACAGAACCACCTTCAAACTTGATTGTTCCCTCAATCAGCCTATTACTAAGCCCTTCTCCTCACTTTTTCCAAGCCCATTGTGCCCATCTCATTCCAGGCAATTAATTTTGGCCTCATCAGACAATATGGCCCTCTTCCAGTCATAAATAGTTCAATCTCAATCAGCATAAATCCAAATAAGCTTCACAATGTTTGACTGAGAGAACAGGGTATTTGGACTTGACTACAGCCTTCATACCACTTTTCTTCAAGTGGCAATGTACTGTGGTGGTAGACAGAGGCTCCTGGACAAGCTGGATAAGAGCTTTTGTTACTTGAAATTCTCTGCTTTCCCAGAAGAGATTAGATAAATAGCATGAGACATATTGGTAGAAGAAACTTGAATGAGAAACCTCTAGTAGATTTTTGAAGCTTAGAATGCTCTCTGAAGCAGAGTCTAGATATGGTAGACACAGGAAGACCAGTAGCAGAAGCAATACAGTAGGCAGATTGGCCAGCATGAAGCATAGAGAGAATATTGGCCTTTTAAATAGCAGAGAGGGATTTCATGATGGTAAAAGTTAAAAGCAAAGAAATGTGAAGTATTTCAAACTCAGACATATTGTTATGGAAAGCCAGAGCATCACACTCCATTTCATGAAAATTATACCAAATTTGGACCACCGATGAGTGTTGGACACCAGTCGCCATCAATGCCATTACTCCTTGCTGACTAAGTGTGCTGTCCTGCATATTTGTGAACTGCACTGGTGCACGCACAATAGGGTATGGTTGAAAATTCCACTAGAATTATCCACAGCTGTGGATTAATCCAGGTGCTTGAGCCATTTTTTAACAGCTATTATTAAATGTTTTGTTAATAACTGTTGAAAAAACTATTCTATGACTTTGAATAAATGTTTCATAGTGAAAAAATCAGAAATCCCAGTCTGGTTCTGCAGTAGATGCTTGACCAGTCATTTTCACACTTGTTGTAGTACATTTCTATGCCAACACACCAGCAACAGGATCAGTGGCCAGTAAATCATGCAGTAGTGGATTCTCCAGTGATACCTCCTCATCTGCAAGCAACTCCACCTCCAATGCCAACTCATCTTGGGTGTCCATGTCATTCAGAATTATGTCAGAGTCATGGCAGTTCTCAATCTCACTGTCACCATCAGTTACTGTGTTACCTGTGGGATATTCAAGCTTGTTCCAGTCCTCTTTTCTGCCAGTGCACCACCAATTGATGTCATTTATAGAAGTTCCGCATCCATATCATGAAACTTGATGACTGAACAATATGGTTCCCTTCTTATTTTATGGTAGAGGGTTAGATAGTAATCAGGAATAGTTAATGTGATAAACAAACAGACTCAGAATGTGTTGCCAGTGTTCTGTAGTACTGACCAATTTGAATCATGTTGACCAGTGTTTGCATATTTTGATTTGCATGCAAAGGAGAATTAAGCCAGGTAAGCCTTGAGCCAGTATGCCCATTGGGCATGGAGTTGATGAGTATAGCAAAAATCTTCATGGCAAGGATCTAATGAAAGTCAGCATTTGGGCCAACTGTGAGCAGTAGCAATGAAACTGACAGAGCACCCAAGCATGGGGATGAGCCATCAGACCTTTCCACCATGTGAATGGGTTATTGTCCAAGATAGGAATGTTGAATGGCCATTCACTAAACCAGTAAGATTCCAGTTGGCAGCAAAACTTCTCAACAACCTTGGCAGAGCCAATCATTTGTATGAATGTTGACAGTTTGTCTTGAGTGTTGGGATGAGCCTTGGTATACTCAATCATGATCTTGAGGTGCTTCTTGAGGAAATCCTTGCACAAGCTCCTGGAGCTTATATGCATTATTTGTTGTAACTGCCCACTATTGATAGTGCAAAGTACCCTCTTGTTACCAACTGTAGCTGCCATGTAGTGATAATGCAATACTATCTCTTTTTCCAAGCCTCCTTATTGTACACTATATAATGCATAAATGTGTGATGCTTTATGTATATTGTGTAAGCACTGAAAGTGGACATGCTGCCAGCAATTTCTTAACATCCAAAACATGTCCATTTTTGGGCATTCTGTTAAAACACACATCCTCTTTTTTATTTTGCTTCACCGTTCATTCCCCCTGCATCAAGTATTCTTATTATCAATTAGAATAGTATAATATGTGTGTAATTACATTTAATACCATTAATTATTTTATTATTTGCTGTATATCAGTAGATATTTGTACATGGACAGAAAATCAAAGAAGCGTCCGATATTTCTGTTTTCAAGGTAATGCCAGTCTGAAATTTTAATCCCAAGTGGTATACATGTGTATCTAGCATCAATGCTCTCGGCCACAACACACCCCCTCCCCAGTCCTCCTCACTCGACCACAACAAGGCAGCAACATCAATATGCCAACCACCTTGATGCGATGGCTACACAAATGCAAATGGCAGCGGCAGGACCAAGCCAACATGACCACGACAATGGCAATGGTCAAGATGGCATGACCATGACCACCATAGCCATGGTGTGGCAATGGTGACGTCACAACCACAATGACGGTGGTGTAATGTGGGGCTTGCAACTGTGACCCCAACACGAACATGATGGCAATGGTGGGCCCGCGATGATGGATATGGCAGTGGTGGCGCAGCCAAGATGACACAATGATGGCAGCATGATGTGGGGCTCACAACTGTGACCCCAACATGAACATGACAGCAACGGCGGGCCTGCGATGATGAATATGGCAGCAGCAGCACGGCCAAGATGACACAACGATGGCGACATGACGCAGGGCTCAGAACTGTGACCCCAATGCAAATACGATGGTGATGGCGGTACTGCAACAACGACTGCAGCGCGGCCAGGATGACACGACCATGACCACTACAGCAACGGTGACAACACAATGATGGCAATGTGATGCAGGGCTCACAACTGTGACCCCAACACAAACACGACGGCGACAGCAGGCCCACGACGACAGATATGGCAGCGGCAGCATGGCCAAGGTGACACGACTGTGCCACTATGGAAATGGCACGACAACAATGACAGCAGGATCATGACGATGTGATGACATGACTACAGCTGTGGCAGTGCTGGTGCAGCGAAGGCAAGCGCAGCCATGACAGGAATGGCACAGTCGTGACGACGTGACGACGGTGATGTGATGTGGGGTTCACAACTGCGATCCTGGCATGAACATGATGATGACAGCGACAGGGGTGCAGCTGAGATGACACAATGATGGCGACATGATGTGGGGCTTGCAACTGTGACCCCAATGCAAATACGACAGTGACAACGACTGCGGTGCAGCCAGGATGATGTGACCGTGACCACTACAGCAATGGTGACAATGTGACAATGGTGATGTGACATGGAGCTTGCAACTGTGACCCCAACGCAAACACAACAACAACAACAGGACCATGAAGCCGACTGCGGCACAGCCAGGATGACAGGACTGCGACCACAATGGAAATTATGTATTTTATTAGTATGTAGCTTTTACAAAATAGATTTGTTTTCTATACCATGAAGTCACTGGAATGAATTTGGGCTGAGATTACTGAAGCAGACTGTACGTGTCTGTACCGAGCTGATAGCCTGTACCAATGTTACAGTATGTACAGGATTACCAAACATGTACAGCACTGTAGCCTCTGTGAGGTGACTGTGCAGGGGGGGACCTTTCTGTGACATTGTGACAGCTGCACAGTGCTGACAGTGCTGCACAGCCCACTCTGAATTTGCTGATGATACATATAGATGCATGGTTAAACTACAGGTGATCAATATGAATGATAGGGAATAAGGCAAAATCACATAGGGGCAGACTGTCCAGAATGATATATAGTGATACCAATATGTTCTAGAACAATTTATAGACCATTCTAATCAGTGAATTTGTATGTATCCAGTATGTTTTTATAAATCTCCTATCAACTTCTTTTATTTCTCATGCATCTGGTATGCTATTGTGTATCTTCTGCTCTCATTACTAATGCATACCTTTTTAAACTTAGGTATATAATGTATTATATGTATTACAGAACACTAGATACTTGCCCTGACAATGTACATACTGATTAGACTGCTTCAAAAAATAGGAGGAAATATGACATATCACAATGGTACATTTCAAGGAATACCCCAAATCCTCAGAGTTCCTGATATATTGTATATTCAATTATGTTCTACATGTATACCATTAATTAACCTGGATTAATGAATGGATGGTCCACAATTTTAGGGGTTAGGGAGAGGAGGATATGCTTTTCTTCATATCATACAAGGAGCTCCCTTGGACTGTTGATGCTAGTACATGCTAGATAAACATGTGTACTACTTGGGATTAAATTTTCAGACTGGCATTATGTCAAAATCTATGGTAAGGGCAGTAGTGCCCAGTACTCAGCCAGATGCCCAAAGAGCAATCACAACTGAGGTGAGTTGGAAAAAACCGAAGGGATTAAATAGTGAAATGGTATGTGTGTGTACCAAACTCTGGCAACTCTGGACTGGAGTTAAGCAAGGATAAGCGACTTCCATTAGGAATAGCTTGGAATGAAAAAGGAATAGTGTATGAAAGAAAATAAGTCATACGACTTGCAGAAAATCGTGATGTGTCAAGAAAGATTTCCAGAATAGGCAAAGTACAACTCCGAAGTCAAAGGGGCCAGAGGATGTACTAAACAGGCTGGAGCTCCTGCGGAGTTGTATCAGAGTTGCTCTGGAGTTACACTTTGACACATTACCTTGAAAACAGAAATATCGGACGCTTTTTTGGTTTTTTGTCCATGTACAAACATCCAGCAAAGAATGATATAATTAGCAGTGTATTATACTATTATAATTGATAATAAGAACATTTGATGGAGGGGGAATGAATGGTGAAGCAAAATAACAAAGGGGACGTGTGTTTTAACAGAATGCCCAAAAATTGACATGTTTTGGGTGTTAAGAAATTGCTGGCAGCATGTCCACTTTCAGTGCTTACACAATATACCCAAAGTGTCGCACATTTATATATTACATAGTGTATGTATCTGCATTAAAACCAGGCCTGAGGAAAGAGGCCACTTTGCATCATGTTATTACTTAAATAAGAGCAGAATCTTGCATTATAATGACAGTATTGCCTGCAAGCATGCTGATCTGAGTACCTCTGCCAGTTCAACCTCATGGTCTGATACCATCCTGGTAAGCTCAGAGCCAAGCCTGATGCACTAACTAGACATTGGGACATCTACCTGGAAGAGGGGAATAAGGACTATGCTCACATCAATCCCAATAATCATCAATCCATTTTCACTCCTGAGCAGCTCACTACATCCCTCCAAGCTTCTTACCTCACTGCTCTGACACTGAGAGTGTCTCTCCTGGTTGACATCAAGCAACTCCATTCTGACATCCTGTTCTCCCTCCCCAATGATCCAGTCTCAGCTCTCCTCCTTTCCTCCGACTCCACTAATGAAAAATGATGGACTGTTACGGCCGACCTGGGGATGGGCGGGCGTAGAACCGTGAGGACTGTGGTCTTTAAACCATGGACGAGTGGTGACGGAGCTTGACGATTGCAAGATGTCGACAAGGAGCCTACCTACTAGTGAGGTTCAGCGACAAGGGTTGCTACCGAGCTAACGGCGGCCAAGGGACTTCCGAGTTAACGGTGAACAAGGAGTCTGCCTATGATCGAGGACAGACGACAAGGACTACTGAGTGAACGGTGGTAACTCCCGCATGAGCGGTCACAACAAGGAGACCTCGAGATGAGGCAGACAATGGAGACTTCCCAATGAAGGGTTGTCGACAAGGGACGGAACAATGATGTATTCCGATGAGGGTAGAGTACTGAGGAAATAGAACACAGTAAAACACGGTAAAACTAGACTGAGGAGCATAGGTGCGACGACGTGGGTTTATATATGTATAGTACTTCAGGGCAAGCATGGAACGTGAAAGAATACGGTGGAAGGAATCGCTGACTGAGTAAGTGATAAGAAGCACGTGAAGTGCGAAGGGAATGGATGGTGAGTCATGGTATCGTAGTCAGTGATGAAAAGAGAAGAACGTCCAAGTTGGGACTTATACCCATGCGTATGTAAGCAATAAGTGTCAAGGAAAAGCATAGTCCAGGATAAAATGTATCATGGACCATTGTAAAACAGCAAAAGGACTCTGCAGTGTAGTCCTATGCAAGAAATAGGGGTGTGAGTGTATCTTGACCCAAGGGAATTACAAAGAAAGGGAAAAGGACTATAGGAAAGGCTTACTGAATGTCCACAGGACACTGGAAAACACAAGTCTGGCTTCCCCCCATTTGGTAGAGCTAGGGAACCAACTATGGTTGCAGGACTTGAGGGAAACTTGAAGGAAAATGTAGGAAAAGACTAGGGAACCGGAATTAGAGGCTTAGGAAAGATGGTGGTAACTTGCACACCATCTAGGGACTAAGCCCTAGGTACAAAAGTCTAATCCGGGCATACCCAAATGAAGTATGAAACATGAAAAGGACAAAAACCCAACCAAACCTGGAGTGCAGGAATGGTTCCTGAGGCACAGGTACACTGGGTCCGGTGTGTGGAAACTCAGGTCCAGACTATCAAATTAAAAACTAACCTTCAGACTTCAACTAGCTTGACTCGGATTGGGATGAATGGCAGTGGAATGGTCTTGGGTTTGGTAGGAGCACTGGATAGGGGCTATCAGACCATGGGAAACTCCAGATATCACTGTAGGGAACTCCAGTTTCCTACACCATATCCAACAATGGATTTCTTCTCCATGGCAATCACATCTACATTCCTGAAGCAAATGACCTTCATCTTCAAGTTCTCCGATACTTTCATAATCATTCTGCTGCAGGCCACTTTGGACAAAACCAGACATTAGAGCTCATCTGATGCAAATACACATGGCTTGGTATCAGGATGTTCATTAATGACTATGTCCACTCCTGTATCGCTTGTGCCCACACAAAGGTTCCAAGACATCACCCCTACTAACGGTCTTCTAAAACAGCTTCCAGTTCCAAAAAAGCCATGAAACACCATCTCCATGGATTTCATCAAGCAACTCCCTTCCTCCAATGAATTCATGGCCATCCTTGTCATCATAGATAGGCTCTTCAGGCAAGCCATCTTTATCCCTACCCACAACACCATCACTTCCTCTGAC
>JBBPTO010001480.1:0-15473 GCA_038094155.1 Pulveroboletus cf. aberrans
AAATGAAGGTTTGACTTACCAACGGGTGACGGACGAGGACGGATCGGATTGGATATGAGGAACCGGATCGTACAGGATACGCCGGATATGCCGGATACGAGAACAGGGAACTACCGTTCCCTACACCGTGTTACTCATGTTGTATCTAACCTGTGTGCACTCGTAATACATGAGAACATGCCTCCCTCTTCCCAATAACCCCTGCATCATCCAAAGAACACTATATAATGCATAAATGTGTGACACTTTGGATATATTGTGTAAGCACTGAAAGTGGACATGCTGCCAGCAATTTCTTAACATCCAAAACATGTTCATTTTTGGGCATTCTGTTAAAACACACATCCTCTTTTTTATTTCGCTTCACCATTCATTCCCCCTGCATCAAATGCTCTTATTATCAATTAGAATAGTATAATATGTGTAATTATATTTAATACTACTAATTATATTATTCTTTGCTGTATATCAGTAGATATTTGTACATGGACAGAAAACCAAAAAGCATCCGATTTTTTTTTTTTTGGATTAAAGGTCCTTTATACATGACTAATCAGTTGGCATCATCATCTATATGCCATGCCTTGCCTGCCATCTGTGCCACCTCCTCTTTTCCTACTCTAACCAGGAAGACAATAGGGGCCTCTGGGCTACACTGTCATCTTATCCCTCTCATTGCCTTGCCAGGTGCATCTTATGGATTAAATGGCCTTTCTCTCATTGTATCCATGGCCCCTTTGATTGTGGTACAACTGTTTTAGGGCTGTGCACAATGGCACCTCAGGTTGTGTCAAGCAACCTGGCTTTGGCTGACTTCTCATTCTGGTATCATTCACATGGCATGAAACTGATTAGCAAGGGAATGCCAGTCTGAAATTTTAATTTCAAGTGTACATGTGTATCCAGCATTTAATAGTCCAAGGGAGCTCCTTGTATGATGCAAAGGAAAGCATATCCTCCTTCCCCTAACCTCTAAAATTGCACACCATCCATTCATTAATTGATTGGATATGTGTAGCACATAATGGTATCTACAACATATCAGGATCTTAGAGGCATTGGGACATTCCTTGAGATGTACCAATGTGATATGTTATATTTTCTTCTATTTTTTGAAGCAGTCTAATCAGTATGTATGTATATTGTCAGGGCAAGTATCTAGTGTTCTAGAATACATATAGTACATTGTATACCCAATTTTGCGAAAAGTATTCATTAGAGATGAGAGCAGGAGAGCCAAAATAACATGCCAGAGACATGAGAAATAAAAGAAGTTGATAGGAGATCTATAAAAACATACTGGATACATACAATTTCACTGATTAGAATGGTCTAGAAATTGTTCTAGAACATATTGGTATCACTATGTATTTTTGCCTTATTATTCATATTAATCACCTCTAGTTCAACCATGTATCTTTACATATGTATGCTTCAGTGTCTAAGTGACATGTCCACTTTTGATATTTCTTTTGGAGATAGATGCCTAGGCACATCATCTTAAATGATTTCCTGTGGTTCCAATATACTCCAGAACAATTTCTAGACCATCCTAATCAGTGAAATTGTATGTGTCCAATATGTTTTTATAGATCTCCTATCAACTTCTTTTATTTCTCACGCCTCTGGTATGTTATTTTGGCTCTCCTGCTCTCATTTCTAATGAATTCCTTTCGCAAAATTGGATATACAATGTACTATATGTATTCTAGAACACTAGATACTTGCCCTGACAATATACATACTGATTAGACCACTTCAAAAAATAGAAGGAAATATAACATATCACAATGGTACATCTCAAGGAATGTCCCAATTCCTCTAAGATCCTGATATGTTGTAGATACCATTATGTGCTACATGTATCCAATCAATTAATGAATGGATGGTATGCAATTTTAGGGGTTAGAGGGAGGAGGATATGCTTTTCTTTGCATCATACAAGGAGCTCCCTTGGACTGTTGATGTTATTAAATGCTGGATTCACATGTATACCACTTGGAATTAAATTTTCAGACTGGCATTTCCTCGAAAACAGAAATATCGGATGGTTTTTGATTTTCTGTCCATGTACAAATATCTACTGATATACAGCAAAGAATAATATAATTAGCAGTATTAAATGTAATTACATGCATATTATACTATTCTAATTGATAATAAAAGCATTTAATGCAGGGGGAATGAATGGTGAAGTAAAGTAAAAAAGAGGATGTGTGTTTTAACAGAATGCCTAAAAATGGACATGTTTTGAATGTTAAGAAATTGCTGGTCGCATGTCCACTTTCAGTGCTTATACAATATACCCAAAGCATCACACATTTATGCATTATATACATAGTGTACAATAAGGAGGCTTGGAAAAAGAGTAAACTTTGCATCACATTATTACTTAAATAAGAGTAGAATTTTGCATTATAATGAAGGACCAGCACTTTGTTTTCCAGAGTCATTCCCTCTGGATAACTTGAATTCTCTTGCTACAGCTGGAGAGAGAACTTTCAAACTACTACTATCATCAGAAAACCAGTGTTACCCAGTTAGCCCCTTTCTTGCTTCTGATTGGTGATTTGTTCTCTGTCATCTGCTTGTGTAATCAGAGGATCATGCAGTAGTGGGTGAACCACATTTGCTGCTAGAATTGTGTGTTGTTTATGTACTTCAAAATTGTAGGACTAAATAGACACTTTAGCTCTCATTTTCATGTTGAGATTCTGTGAATTGAACACTAGGTCCTGTGCTCTGTTAATACAGGCAGACCATAATGAAACTACACTATTTATGTTACTAAAGATATAGGTTGAGACATTAGGCTTGACTCACCAATGAGTCAAACTTAATAGAAGATTAATCAAAGTGTAATCTTATTACACTTTTCAAGGATTGATTACATGATGATCTAGATACAGTCTTTATGACTCAGCTATGATATCATCAGTCTGGAGCTTTCTTAGCTCTACAATTGCTGTGCTGAATCAATCTAGACTCAGCTCCACTTATTTCAAATATATGACAGATCCTCTGATGTCATTTGGACATCATCAACCTTGTTTCAGAGACATCACATACAGATACATACAGGTTTCTGAATGTATTTAAAGGTGATAAGTGCCATGACATAAAAATAATGATATTTATTTTCTCTTGAGATCAAGCTTTTAAGAAGTTCACAAATGTTGATCTCATCAAATCTCAACTAACCCAAACTTGGTCAGAAGAACTTTAGTCTCTGTCTCAGTGAGTATTCTTGACTCACCTCTCCCTTCTCTGTTCTGTGCAATAGGAGTACCCTTGTATAACAGAATATGTGCACTACAGAGAGGTAGAGATACCCAGACTCAGCTGTTGCACAGTGGTGGTGGAACAACTATATTTTACCTATGAAGGGGTAGAGATACTCTAACTACAAACATAAGTAAAAAGAAAAAGCTAGATGTAGCTGAAAACTAACCTCAGTGTTGCACAGTAATGGCAGAACAACTGAGGGAGAAATGACAAAGTGGACTGACTAAATAGTGATGAAAATCAGAGTGTGTGAACTCTGATGTAACTCTGACATAATGTTCAGAATAGGAAATATGAGATCTGAAGAAGAGAAAAAGATGTTACTAAGTATAGTAAACAACTCCAAGTAACTTCAGAGTTGAGAGTTGTGGTTTGTAGAGGAAACTTGGAGTTATGATGAAATAGGTCTAAAGTGGGTCAGAGAACCTTGAAGGAGTTATATATTTGACATTGTGCCCTTATATTACCCCATCTCAGATCCAAGAAATTAGCCAGTCTTCAAGTATGGCCTTCAAGCCATGTGGGTAACTGCCTGATATGAAAATCAACATTGAGTTTGACTTAGCAGGCATATGTGAATATACTAGTACACCTTGTGCCTTGGCCTGATATTCAGTTGGGGCTTGAATGATTTAGAAGTAACTGGTACCTTACTCAAAGACATCAGGTAAATCCATACAATCTCTCACAAGAGATTTTTACCTGTATGATTCTAATATCAGCATTCATTATTAAGAGGGAATTTATATCATAAGTAGACTATGATCTGTTGACGGCACTGATGACAACCCAGCACTAGAATCAACAAATTCATGTCACTTAAGTGATAACCTAAGAAAAGGCTTCTCTTTGTCTTCAAAAGTTCTATTTTTAACTCAAGTGAGTATAAGCAGCTAGGGTGTGTGATTGATTTTAGTCCCTTTCCATCTTGACCTGATCCATGTGAGGGATGTTCCATTCTTTCTCTGGATTATTTCCAAGCCAATCTTTTTGTCAAAATGTAATTCTGGTACAACTTCAGTACAACTCCAAGGATGCTCTACCCTCTTTTTGTATATCCTTTACCCTACTCACTTCAGAGTTGGACTTTACCTATTTTGACTTTTTGCTTTGCTGTGTCATACCACTTTCCAACATGTCAACAAGTATTGGTCCCTTGCAAAGCAAATCGAAGTTTTAATAGGTGATTTATGCCACTTTGAATAGCTGTACATTACATGACTTGTTTGAAGGCAGGCACTCAAGGTTCAGTGTGAGTTTGTCAGGATGCTAGACTCCTCCAGGACTTCGTCCGATGGAGGTCCGAGGGGGATCGGTCAACTCCAGGGTGAAAGGATGCAGGAAGGGCCGGAGGTTCGATGGAGATGGAACAGAATGACAAGTGGAGGTGACGAAGGCAGAACAGGGCAGAGATGAGGGGTTATGGGGGTGAGGACTTGGTGCAGGACTTATGTGTCACACCCTTGCCTACTGTCAGGTCCTCATTTCAGAGATAGGAGGGACAAGTGAAGAGGATAAAGGAAGGAGAAAAACTTCATTGGGATCGGATGGAGTTTAGAGGAGTGAGAACATCATTGAGTGACTTCAATAAAGGACATCAAGCGACATCAATATTCAAACTGAGGAATACATGAGGAAACTATGGAGTTATATACTACAGAATCAGATTGGAGTCCAGAACAGAGAATGGAGGGAACCATATGTAAAGGTACAACAATGATCAGAGATCATAGGGTACCGAGGAGTGATGTAAAACACCTAGGAACTCTGAAGTGGAACTCCTAAGCTAATGAAAAGGGTGTGAGTGTAGTTCTTGACCCAGGAAATTGCAAAGAGAGAAATAAAAAGGGTGAGGGTGAATGTGGATGGCTTACTGATATCCTAAGAGAGCTGGAAAGTGAGAGTCTGACTCCTCCCCATTCGATAGGGCTAAGGAATTAACTATGGAGTTGTCAGGAGTTGACAGGAGTTGCAGGAGTTGACTGGACTTGAAGGGAAATGAAGGAAATCGAACTCGGAGACTTAGAACTGATGCTGGATGGTGGTAATTGACTTCTAGAACTAAGTTCTATGTACAAACTTTTAAGTCTAGGTATTCCTGAGACTGTGAATCAAAAGGAAACATCAAGGAACAAATGTAGACACTAAATAAGGTAATATTCTAATGAGGAAACACAACTCCAACTCATGGATGACTCATCCAGAGTGCAGGAACAAAGGTCTGGTCCTCTGGAGGTTGGAGTTCCAACTTGAGAAGATGGCCTGTGACTGTTGAGTCTCGGAGGAGCAGTGAAGGACTTTGGAGAAACTTGGAGGATGGACAAATACTCAGAGGAAGTGGAAATGTCACTGTAGAGAGCTTGAGTCTCCTACAGTGATGTACATAGGTCTAGAGAATGAAATGTAACACAGGTATAATCATAGGAATGAAACATAGGTCAGAGGAATGGAGCGAGCATAAAAGGGAATGAGATCCAGACCAATCATATTTGGTCTGATGGGGGAATGGGTTCCAGTATCAGAGGTCTGATGAGGGACAGGACAGAGTCCTTTGGAGGAAACCGGAGATGAGGGAGTTGGAGTTGGAGGTGGCATAGGGGGTATCAGAGGGTGGTTCAGAGGTGTGAGGATAGGGTTGGGACAGGATATGACAGAGTTGGCAAGACAAGTAAATGAAACATTGTAAACTCAGCTTTATTGTTGTGTGAAGGCAGCAGAGGGTTACAAAGGAAAACAGCTATAAACAGAGACTCAATTCCTCATGTAGAAGGAGGCTTTAGAGCTTTTTGCACAGAAGAGAAAAGATGTAGAGGAGTGGAAATAAGCTGAGCAAGACAAGCTTGCTGAAAAGGCAAGGATTGAGTGTGAAGCTGCTGACCAATGAGCTTTTCAAGCAGCAGATCCAGTGATTTGACTCACAGGTAGCCTCAAAGAAAAATGGAAGACTGACCTTGAAGATATTGCTTCACTCCTCTATGTCCTGCTCAGTGAAACCATTCCAGATCTCATTGAATCAATCAAGAGTATGCTTATCAAAACAGCCACCCAGCACAAGCATGATCCTCAGTTTTCTGGGCTGTATAACTTATACAACTTGAAGAATATTGCCATGGTTGGCAGTGCTGGTAATTACATTTTGTCTCTCATTGGAACTGCAGGCTAAAAGTTGTTTATAGCACATGAGAATTCCACTTCACAGTTCTGGACATCTAGCTTTCTGGCTTCTGCCATTACTGCAAGTGAAAACCAGCTGCCTTTACTTGTTGATAGCCATTTTGTCTGTATTGCAACCAGTATACTCTTTCCCTTGTTAGATCATGTCAACTACCCTCCATTTACTCCCACTACCAATGCTCCTTATTCTTCAAGTATCAGATAGACTTTATCAAAGCCTTGCTTACCAGGCTTGCTTGCTCATCACTATGCATAGCTTTATTCACTTAATACATCCAGTATATACTGCACATAATCTCTCCAACATACCTGTATACTAGTTTCTTTCTCCTTTACAATCCATCATGTGTGCTCATTTCTGCCTTCAATGCTCAAAAGTTTTACCCTGCTGATTTGCTAAAGCAGAGATTCAATACATTGTGTGACTCAGTGTGACTAATTCTGGCATTGCACTATCCATTTCCACTCTTGCACCAGAATCATTCTGTGGGTCACAACAACTGCTTAAAAATTAAAATTTCTAGATGAGGTTGTAGAACAGCTAATATTGCACCAGGCCATGCAAAAACTGGGCGAAAATACAATGATGGGGTTGTGCTACACTCTAAATACTGAAAATGCTGGCATATCCATATCCATGATAGTATGGAAAGCCAGAGCATCACACTTCCTGCTGCAAACCCCTTTTTACAAATTCATGATCACTTGGAGGCATCAGAGAATCTCATGAAACATACCTCACTTTCCACAAGACATCTATGTGAGGCATTTCACCTTGGGCCATGGGTACCCACTGTGAATGCCTGCATCACTACATTTATGACATAATTATACATATAAGATGGTTATAAAGCATATCATTGTTATAATTGAAATAATTATTAGTACTAGAAAGTTAATTTTATATATCATTAGATACAGGACAATAATAATTAATAATTGTTATGTTTGAGTATCTTGAAGTTGAGATTCATTATACTCAAAACACAATTTAGCTAATTTCTCTGGTAGATTTATACATACCATATCATCAGATAATGGTATGACATGGAAATATAAAGGACAACCAAATGGTTAATCATTCCAATGATTATATAAATGACAAATAATGAACTTTGTGATTTCATATTGAATGAATATATAACTACAGAAATGTAGTTTATGAATGGTAAAGTTATTTCAATACTGTCATGGAAACAAAATCTGTTCTTCTGGAGAACAAGACTTCATTTATGAAGTTGTTGCTGGTCAATTTGAGGGTACAAGGGTTTGTAACCCTATTAAGAGATTTATGAATGTGAAAAAGCATAGGAGAAATGCACTGTAAGAAGCTGTTGCTCCTTAGATTGATATCCAGTCCATCTTTGTCTTTTTGACTTTTACTAGGTTGCTGTCAAGTCCATTCAAACATCTGTTTCACCTGTATTCAATCCAGATCTGGTTTGCCCTATATGTATGTGTCTGATTCATCACATCCATCTCTGATTCACCACCAGATTGATTTCTCTAGTATTGTCATAATTCATACTCCTCTGGGACTCTGTTTGATGGAGGTCTGAGGGATAATGGTCAACTCTGGGATAAAAGAACACTAAATGAACCAGAGGTCTGATGAAGATGGGGCAGAGTGAAATGTGGAGGTGATGAAGATGTAGTGGGATGGAGATAAGAGGTTGTGGAGGTGAGGACTTGGTGCAGAATGTATGTGTCACACCCTTACTTACTATTGGGATCCTCATTTTGGAGATAGAAGAAACATGGTAAAGAGGATATAAGAGAGAAGGAAAATTTGTTGGGATTGAATGGAGTTAGAGAAGTAGAACTTGATGTAACAATATTAAAACTGAAGAATACAGGAGAAGATTATAGTACTTATATACTACAAGGTCAGATTGAAGTCCAGAACAGAGAATGCAGGAGATCATATGTAAAGGTACAAAGATGGTCAGAGATTATAGAGTGCCAAGGGGTGATGTACATAGGATGATAGAATGTAAAATGTAACATAGAAGTAATATAGGATGGTTCATAGGGCTAGGGAATAGAGTGAGGAAATAAAATTCAGATCAATAATAATAGGTCTGATGAAGGAAGGGGTTCTGGTATTGAAGGTCCAATGAGAGGTAGGACAAAGTTCTTCAGAGGAGATCAGAGATGATGATGTCAGAGTTGAAGGTGGCATTGGAGATATTGGAGGGAGTTTGAAGGTATGGGGATCAGAGTTGGGATGGAATATGACAAGTATATATACTATAGTGGATGCTCTGTGTTGCAATCTGATAACTGAATTCATGCCAAATGCTCTTTTATTGAGTCTTAGGCATGTCCAGGCTATAAAAATTGTGTTTCACACATAGCACAATCTAGGAATCATTTACCTTACTTTGAGTCTGAGTCTTTCTATCAAAACTAAGTAAAGGGCAGAAGTGCCCAGTCAGCCACTGCCTAGGAGTGGTGAAAATGACTGAGGGAGTGCACAGAACAAGGAGAAGCTAGATATCTATGGGTGAAGGCATGATCACACCTTCTCCAGTGATCTCTAACTTATTTTAACTGGAACAAGTCAGATTCTGTAGCTATCTGTCAAGGTGAAACAAGAAAATAGTGAGACAATGTATCAAAGGGAACAGAGATGTTAAAGGGATGTAATGAATGTCAAAGAGGCATGTGCAAGTGTGTAAGGAACAGTACCTGACCAGCCTAATGAGTATAAGTCAGGTTCAAGGTGAACTCATCAGCTTTGTATTAGAGCTATCTTCTCCACATTGAAGTTGTTTGAGAGCACTGAAGGAGTCTGAAGGAAGGTCAGAGATCATGGGATTTTGACACTTTCATTGTTGTTGTCCTCATTAATTCAGTCATATCTGGATATCTTTTCTTCTCTCTTGAT
The DNA here is from genome assembly GCA_038094155.1 of Pulveroboletus cf. aberrans. NCBI lineage: Eukaryota > Fungi > Basidiomycota > Agaricomycetes > Boletales > Boletaceae > Pulveroboletus > Pulveroboletus cf. aberrans. Next base: position 9,350 of record JBBPTO010001480.1, read on the forward strand.
CTCAAAATAATCAAGTCCTGTTGTCACTGGCAGTCAGCCATGTCTGAGATATTCAGGAGCTCTTCTAGATTGTCTATCAAGGTGTCCTGTAAACCCTATTAAAACTAACTAAAGGAGAAGATTGCCCACTTGGCCACTGTCCAGAAGTGGTAAAAACAACTGAGGGAGTTTATAGGATGAAGAGAAAATTAAATATCTATGCAGAGGCATGATTGCATCTCCTGGTAATCTCTGACTTACTTCAACTGGAATAAGTCAGATTGTGTAGCTATCTGTCAAGGTAAAATGAAAAGATAAAGAGATAGCATATTAAAGAAAATGTCAATGTCAAAGAGATGTGATGGATGTCAAGAGGCATGTGTAAGTGTATGAGAAATGGTACCTGACCAGCCCAATGTGTATCAATCAGGTCTGAGACCAGCTTGTTAACTCCAGGTCAGAGCTATCTTCTCTGTGACAGAGTTGATTTGAGAGCATTAGAGTCTGAAGGAAGGTCAGATATCATGAGGTTTTGACACTTCCACTTGAGTGTAGTTGTAGTTTCATAGCTCTGATGAACTTCCAATGCTGGTCTCTAGTCAAGGGCTTGGTAAGAATGTCAGCAACCATATCCTCTGTGGGCATGTATTGAATAATTGCCTCTCCCTTTGCTACAAGGTCATTTCAAATATAATGGCACTTCTGTTAGATATGTTTGATTCAAGCACAGAATTGAGAATTGTTACATAGGATGATGGTGGCCTGATTATTGCAATGAAGAATGGTAGGCACCTTCTGTGCACATCTGAGCTCTCCAAAGAAGCTCTAAAGTCAGTGAGATGCTGTTCAGCAGCACTAAGTCTAATATACTCTGACTTTGTGGTGGAGAGTGCCACCATGCTTTGCAGCTTGCTGGATCAGAAGATGACTTCTCAGCTGTTAAGGAATATGTAACCAGACACTAACCACAAGTTGTCTGGGTTCTGTGACCACCCAGTATCAGAGTATCCATAAAAGTTCATGTTTAACCCTACATCCACTCCATCAAATCAGAGCTGCATGTTCTCTATATCTTGGACATATCAGAGCACTCTCTTGGTTGCCTTCCAGTGAATGCCTTTGGTGCTGTGCCAGACCTACTAAGTTCCCCAACCAAAAAGGTTAAGTCTGGTTACATTCCAAGCATTAGATACATGAGTGATCTGATAACTGAGAGGTAGAATACTTGCTTCCCATTTATGATGCATTTTGGAACAACAGAGTCATCATTGGAATCTGTAGTGGATAGAGAGGTTCTGTGTAACATGAACATACAGATGGAGTCAGAGTTGGACATGCCTGTTTATAGCAGAACTTCTCAAATATATTGAAATTGCAACAGGGAGATGGTTTGAGACTTCTGATCTCTCTGACTCTCAATTCTGAGAAAGTATTGTGCTTCTTTGAGATCATGCATTTTGAATGCAGATGATAACTTTTGATTTTGTGAAGTTCATGTAACTCTGCATGGAAGCTGCAAGGTCATCAACATACACAACAAGGAAACAAACCTGGCTGGAGTCAGAAATTACATAAAGGTATGTCTCAGCATTAAGGCAGATGAAGTCTAGTTTCTTTAGCTTTTTGTCCAAGGTTTTTTTTCAAGTTTGACCTGCTTGCTTCAATCCATAGAGTGATCTTCAGAGCTTCCAGCAATGTCCAAGAGGAATCAGAACTCTTTCTGGAGGAAGCAGGTATAACGTCTTCTCAAGTTCTCCATTTAGGTACATGGTGAAGATGTCCATTTAATTCAATTCCAGATTATACTTTGTTGCAAGTGCTAGGATGATTCAGACTGAGTCTAAGTTTGTCATTGAAGCAAATACTTTCTGGTAGTCAACTCCTTTCTTTTGCATGAACTCTCAAGCTACAATTCAGACCTAGTATTATTCTACATTCCCATTCTGATTTTTCTTTATTTGAAAGTGTCAAAATCTATAGTAAGGGTAGAAGTATTCAATGCTACATACTATTAGCATAACTATAGATAAGTGAAAGACAGGAATCTCACCTCAGCCAGATGCCCAAGTGAGCAATCACAACTGAGATGAGTTGAAGAGAATGAGGAGATTTAAATAGTGGAATGATATGTGCACATTCTAACTCTGGAAAAATCCAGTCCAGATTTAAGTGAGAATAAGCAATGCATGTTAGGAATAGCTTGAAATAAGAAAGGAATAGCTCAAATAAAAAGAATAAGTCGAACTTTCAGAAATCATATGACATGTGAGTGGGTAACAATAGATATCATTGCAGGTGGAAGAATGGTTGCTTAATTGCCAGAGAGACTTGTTGAACTCAGAGCTGAAGGTGAGGTTTTAGAGGTGGCAGCTGGTGTTCTCATAGATAATAACATGAAAGTTTCATCAGGGTCAACAGTGCATTTCTCAGAAGGTATTGCCATGATGCTAGATGCACTCAGGTATGAGGCTGGCATGTGAGAATGATGGACATTGTGCAGCTTGGTGCAAAATCTTCTTCATCAAACACATCAGAGTTAAATGGCCAAATTCCTGTCTTGTGAAATGCTGCATTGACTATCTCAGGTGTTATTGCTGCCTGTCAAATCTCCATGTATTCATCAACAAACTGATGCTTTGGCATGCCCATTCTCATTTCTCACAACCCATTTGTGAGAAAGTGGCCCAAAAATTCCAACATCAAGCAGCTGTGTCTTGTTCATGGTATGTGCAGGCAACATTAGCAGGTGGATGTTATGCTCAAGAGCTACCTGATGTAATTCACCCATCAGATGTGAGCCATGGCCATTGAATATCAAGAGGATGGGCTTATTAGGGGTTAATGCCTTGGTACAAGCCTGGAAGATGCAGGTATGTTGAAATAATTGCATGCATTGTAGGTCTTCTGTCCATCCATTTTGTGTGAGATCCGACACTAAATGGCTGATGATTGGGCCACTATTGATTCAAGTTGCAAATAGTACACATGAAATGTGAGGATAATTTTGAACCCAGGATCCAACACTGTCCCATCTGAGCAGGCACATTCAATGATTGTGACAAGCTCTAGATTACCATCCCATTTCTTGTACCTTTCTTAAAGCTGGCAGCTGATGAAATGCTTCTTTTCAGTACATTTCTGACCACCTCTTTGCATTCCCATCTTATCAACATTGAGTTTGATATGATACTTGTGCTTTTCAATCACATTCCCCAGTGTTTTGAAGTGATTTGCAATAGTTGTCTTATTGAATGCCTGGCAATGCTTTGAATCAAGTCCTGATGTTCCACAGAATTTGATCATATACTGATGATGAGCTACATATGAACTGCTTCATCCATTCATTGCTGGGTTTCTGACTATTGAGCTTCTTGACCTTCAGTTTGAGCTTTTCATTTCTTCAGGGGCATTCTTCTTCAGCATAAAAACACATCCAGTTCAGAATGACATCTTTCTGTGAGTATTCATTGAATAATATGTGCAACACTCTGTGAATGAGTTTTTCCAGTAAATCAGCATTTTAGTGTGGATGCATCAACAGAAAACTTTCTGGCTTCAGTTGCATAGTTGATGGTGCCAGAGATAAGTGTAGCAAGGAATGTAAGAGCAGCTTGGATTCAAGCCTCTCCAGATGGGCCTGCTAAAGAGATGCAAAGATCTCTTTGTCTTGTCCTCTGAGGTAGCAGATGGTTCTACCAGTCAAGAGAGTGATAGGGAGAGGAAAGGTTATGGACCTTGATGGAAGAACTCACCAAGGGTAAACAGAGCATCACAAGATAGAGAGTCTAAGAGTAAGACAGAGAAGAAGGGGACTCGACTTGACTGTCTGAGTTGTATAAGATTCTAACTGGAGAGTAACCATGAAGGAGCTCTTCCTAAATACTTTACAGGACTGTTTGTCTATATAGATCTCTATCATATATGGATAGATATGAGTTATGAAACATAACTGGAGAACTGAAATTATCAGTAGGATAAAGATACTAGCCAATGGCATAAGTATCTCATCACTATGGTGAATGATGAAACAATATGAGAGTGCAAATGACCAATGATCATGTGATCATGATATAGAACCTTGGTTATGTAATGAATAGGAGAAAGAGAATATCAAGTTTCAACAATTTGAGATGGAAAAAACTCCCTGTTCTCTTAGCATGTCCCATCTGAAATAATTGATATAGTAATAATGTCAATGAGCACTGCAATCTCCCTGCCATGTATTGACTCTGCCAGTGCATCACTGCTGCTTGAAGTGGAGTTTTCTTATTTATTTGTAATGCCACACTCTGCTTGCTGTCTGCATACCAATATCAAGTTCTTGTCTTAGACCCCTTTTTAATAGTTCATCAGAGGTCAGTAGAAGGTAGAGTATGGACCTTCACAGTAGACTCCTGTACTTCATGGCTTAGGAATTGATGTATAACTCAAGATCATGCAAAGATGTAATTTATTGACCTGGTGACCATGTATTAGTTCTAACAGGAGAGTACAAGGGTACTCCTGTTGCATAGGGCAGAGAAAAGAGAGGTGAGTCAAGGATGCTCACCAAAATAGCGATCAAAGTTCTTGTGACCAAGTTTGAGTTAGTCAAGATTGATGAGATCAACCCTTGTGTGCTTCTTAAAAGCTTGATTTCAAGGGAAAATGAATTTCATTATTAATTACATCACAGCACCTATTGCCTTTAAATACATTCAGTAACCTGTATGTACTTGTATGTGATGTAGCTAGAACAAGGTCAGTGATGTCAGAATGACATCATAGGATCTGTCATGCTGCTCTACTTATTTCAAATAGGTGGAGTTGGGTCTGGGTCAACCCAATACAGCAGTTGTAAAGCTAGGAAAGCTCCAGATCAATAACATCATAGCTGAGTCATAAAGACTGCATCTAGATTGTCATGTGGTCAATCCTAAGTGTAATAAGATTACACTTTAATTAATCTTCCATTAAGTGTGACTCATAAATGAGTCACACCTAGTGTCTCAACCTATATTCTTTAGTAACATGAATAGTGTACTACCACTACAGTCTGTCTGTATTAACAGAGCACAAGACATAGTGTTCAATTCACAGAATCTCAACAAGTTCATTCCTGCCTCAAATCTCATTTAAGAGACCAGTCTTAAAATTATATCTATGAACTAGTCTGGTGTCAGAGAACTTGCCAAAAATGTATTGCATTTTTATTTGCAGTGTGAAAGGTAAAATGTGCTGATCAGTGGATCTGGCATTGCAATACCCTTTGGCCATATCCATACCCATGATAGTAGGTGGATGCTGCACACAAAACAGCAATGGCTATAGCAATCACAAATTGATCAAATTTTTGCTTAGCTTTCTGTCTTGTTTGCTTCTTGAAGTATACTCTGTGTCAAATATATAACTCCTCTGAGGTCCTTCAATTTACTCTGGACCTGTTCCATGCAACTCTGAACTTTCACCTACAAAGTACAACTCCTGACTCCAGAGTTATTCAGAGTTGATTTGATACTCAGTGATCATCTTTTCCTCCATCAGACCTCATGTTTCCTATTCTGGACTTATGTCAGAGTTACATCAGAGTTCATGTGCTCTAATCTCCATCACTACTTAACCTGTCTGCTTTCATAATTCCTTCCTCAGTTGTTCTGCCACCACTGTGCAACAGCTGAGTTAGGGTATCTCTCCCCCTTCATAGTGCAGATTTTGTCACTCTGCCTATGTTATAATGAGATGTTGACCAATTCAAACATGAGATCATACAGTCAACAGGACATATAAATTTGATTAGTATACAGTGCAACATAGTAATATATGGAGCAAAGTGAAACCATCATGAGGCATATGACAACAAACCATGATGGTCAGGTCTGCAGAAAACATGAGATGCATTAGCAAATCCCTAATTTAGGTACACTCAACATGGCTGCTTAGTTATTACCCAGTTACATACACATTTTTACCTCATTTTACAGCATTTCTACAATGCTGCAGTGTGGAAACAGGTTTACAGCCAACTGGAAACATGGCTTGACAAGGTTCAACAAGCCTATATTATGGCACAGGGCACACACTTTCATGTCTCAGCAGAACAACAGTCCACTACAGGGCTACAGCATAGTCACAGTGAGCAATTAGCCTAATAAGTAATACTTTTTGT
>JBBPTO010001481.1:0-15471 GCA_038094155.1 Pulveroboletus cf. aberrans
CTGACTCTGAGTCGGTCCCTCATGACCGAACCCCCTCTGACGAGGACGACTTCCTACCCACCGAGGAGGAAACTCAAGTCACTCTCGACCTAGCCCACTGCCTCTCCCATTCTGCATCCATTCCTCAGGTGCCGACCCCTCTGTCGCCAACACCCCAGCTGCAGTCTGGAAGAATCTTTTTCCCTAGTAACCCCCTCGACCTGCCCGAACCTCAGGAATTTATTCAAGCATATGAAGCAATGTCTTCCTCGAAACCCACAGAGCTTAAGCTCAATCCCCTGGCCGCCTTTGACGGCGATACTACGAAATCCCAAGACTGGTTGGACACTGTCGCAACCTACCTCCTAGTCAACTCCGATGTCTATCACACCGACAACAAGAAGGTCACCTTTGCACTCTCGTTTATGACCCTCAGGTCAGCTCAAGTCTGGGCCAAAACCTTCAGAAGGAAGGCAGTCACAGACAACTCTTTTGGGAAATGGTCTGACTTCAAAGAAAAATTTAAGAAGTCCTTCATCAGAGAAGATGAAGCCACTGACGCCTTGGCTTGGCTATCTTCTACACGAATGTACAAGGACAAGAAAGGACACTGGACGACATCTATCGTAGACTTCAATGCTGAATTCCAAGCTCATGCTGCTAGGCTCTCGGCCACCAACGATGTCCTAATCTCTTTCTATCAACTCACCATTGCCGCACCCCTCTCCACTCAGATCCTAGCAATGGAAACCATCCCCAATAAAATTGACGACTGGTACAAACGTGCCATCTCCTTCCAGAAGCAATGGGAAAGAGCCTCCCTTGTCCAAGAAGCAAGAAAAGGGAAGACCACCCCCTTCTATGCCTACATCGCCCCTAGCCATAGACCTTCCTGAGACCCTGACGCCATGGATGTCGACATCGTATTCACGCCCTGCCCCCAGAAGCTCACTCCCGAAGAAAGGGAATGCTGCCGTAAAAAGAATCTCTGCTTTAAATGCCGGAAACTCGGACATCCCGCATTCAAATGTGATGCCACTTTCAATGACACCCCCAGACCTTCGATCAAAAAGACAACTAAGAAGGACCCCGAGGACCTTCCTGCATTAAAAAAATGTGAGGAAGACGATGAAGAAGTGGTTGGAAGGACCACTCGCTTCTGCTCCCAGGATTTTTAGAACGGAGGACAGCCTCGACGTCTGCCACCTCCTACCCCGTATGTGCACCTGTAACTGTATCTCGTACGATGAAATCTATGCAGATCCCTGTTGAACTCATCGTACCATCGCACACTCTCAAAACTGTCGAGTCTCACGCCCTGATCGACAGCGGTGCAGACATTAACTGTATCGACTGGGGGTTCGTTAGGAAGAACAAACTCCCCACGTCCTGACTGGAAAAACCATTCCAAGTCTGCAACCTCGACATGTCGTCCAATAAGAAAGGCAAAGTGTCGTTTTCCACTACACTTTTTGTCAATATCAAAGGGATCGCCAAAAAGGTCCTCTTCTATGTTATGGATTGTGGATGACAGAACGTCATCCTTGGATCGCCCTGGCTAAAGGCGGTCAACCCTCTCATCAATTGGTCTAAACAGACCTGCACCATCTCCGAAACCCTCGACGAGTCAAAAGACTTGTACTTAGGACATGTCGCCGATCTTGAACGACACGACAAACTTTACTCCACCTCCGCTCCAAAGGAAACCATGGTTCATCAAGTCTATGACAAAAGGCTCTTTGACTACCTTCATAAGGAAGAAGAATCCAAACTTGTAGGAATCACTAAAAGGTACGCAGACCTCCACCGAGTAGCCCACTTCGGAACCCGCTTCGCCCCCTGTGGCAGCCTCAGACATCAGAGGTTCGTCAACAAAGTCACCACCGCCACTGAACTCATGGTCGCCGCCGATAAGACCAAAGGCAAGACGACACTCCCCCCTGAATATGCCAAGTTTTCAGAGGTCTTCATGAAAGAAGCATCCGATCACATACCCCCGTCATGACCCTACGACCATGAAATCCACCTCGACAATTCCTTTGTCCCGAAAGTAGGAAAAGTCTATCCACTGTCCCCAGATGAGCAGAAGGCCACCGAGGATTTTATCCAGGAAAACCTCGATTGCGGGAAGATCCGCCCCTCGAATTCTCCCCAAGCCGCACCTTTCTTCTTTGTCAAAAAGAAAGACGGCAAGCTCCACCCATGCCAAGACTACTGCTACCTGAATGAACATACCATTAGGGAGGCATATCCCCTCCCCCTCGTATCCGATCTCGTTGATAAGCTAAAAGACGCAAAGGTCTTCACCAAGTTCGACATCCGATGGGGATACAACAACGTTAGAATCAAGGACAGTGACCAGTGGAAGGCTGCCTTCATCACCCACAAAGGGCTGTTTGAATCCCTCGTCATGTTCTTTGGACTCATGAACTCCCCTGCCACGTTGCAATGATTCATGAACGACTCATTCAGGGACATGATCGCAGAAGGATGGCTCGTCATTTACATGGATGACCTCCTTATCTTCTTCCCCAACCCCAAACTCCACGAAGAGCAAACCAAGCGCGTCCTCCAAAGAATGCAAGAACTTGACCTGCACTTAAAGCTTGAAAAGTGCACTTTCGCCGCATCTGAGGTAGAATACCTTGGGATGATCGTAAAGCCCGGATGAATCACCATGGACCCTGTCAAACTCGATGGGATCGTGACATGGCCCACCCCAACTAAAGTCAAGGACATCTGCTCTTTCCTTGGGTTCGCCAACTTCTATCGGCGATTCATAAACAATTATTCCTCCGTCGCCCGTCCCCTGATAGATCTTACGAAGAAGAACCTCTCTTGGGACTGGACCCCCACATGCCAAAAAGCTTTCGATGAGCTGAAGGCTCTTTTCCTGTCGAAACCAGTCCTCCACCTCCCTGATACCACACAACCCTTCGCCATCATGACCGATGCATCGAAGTTTGCCACTGGAGCCATCCTACTCCAGACCGACGCCAACAGAGACTGGCACCCCTGTTCCTATCTCTCACAGAGAAATTATGACATCTATGATCACGAGCTCCTCGCAATAATTTGAGCCCTGAAAGCCTGGAGACATTATCTCTCCAGCTCCCCCTTCCCTGTCCAAACATTCACTGACCACAAGAACCTGACGTACTTCCGCCAACCCCAGAATCTGAATCGTTGACAAGCACGATGGCTTCTCGACCTCGCAGATTTCGACCTAAAAATGGTCCACGTCCCTGGGTCTCAACTCGCCGCCCCCGACGCCCTCTCCCACCGCCCTGACCTCATCATTGACGAAGAAGACAACACAGGAACCACCCTGCTCCCCGACTCCCTCTTCGTCAACATCATCAATTCCTCACTAGCAGGAAAACTCACCTCGTTATCGTCCTCGGACTCCCTTGTCCTCCAAGCCCTCCAAGCCCTGCATGGAGAAATACCTCCAGCATTTTACTCCCGCCTTTCAGATTGGTCCTACTCTGAAGGAGTTCTCTCGTACAAAGGACAGATCTATGTTCCCCCCACTGATGACCTCAGACATGAGGTACTCTCTCGTTGCCACAACCACGAAACTGCCGGACACCCCGGATATCTGAAAACATGACAACTCGTCTCCATGGAGTTCTGGTGGCCCAGACTTGCCCAATACGTAAGGAAGTACGTAGAGGGTTGCGCCATTTGCCAACAGAATAAGACAAACACCCACCCCACGATGCCCCCATTAACTCCAATCCGATCTTCATGCACTCGCCCATTTCAACAGATCTCCCCTCCTCCTCTGGCTTCGATTCCCTATTGGTTGTGGTCGACCACGGGCTTACTAAGGGGGTAATTCTCTGCCCCACTAAGAAAAACATTACCGCCGAAGGCGTAGCCACCCTCTTTTTCCACAAAGTCTTCCTCCGCTTCGGACTCTATGACAAAATTATCTCGGACTGAGGACCGCAGTTCGCCTCTTCCTTCGCGAAAGAGCTAGGTCGTCTCTTAAATTACGACCTCTCCCTGTCCACCGCCTATCATCCTCAGACAGACAGTGAAACTGAACGTGTCAACCAGGAGGTCGAAACCTACCTCTGAATCTTCTGTGGCGCAAACCCTGGTTCCTGGGCTGACCAGATCACTCATGCTAAATCTGTGCACAACCACCACCCCCACTCTGTCACCGGCAAATCACCATTTTACCTCATGATGGGCTACGAACTCCACGCCCAACCAACCATCCTCCCCGACTCCTTGCTTCCAGCCATCGACCTTAGACTGAAATCTCTGTCTGCAATGAGAGACGAAGCTCTTGCAGCCCACGAACTCGCACGCCAAGTCATGGCCTTGCGGAACAAACGTTCCTTCACCCCGTTCTCCAAAGGAGATAAAGTTTGGCTAGAAGCAAAGAACCTCTGCTGGTCGGTAGCAAACCCGAAATTCACGCCCAAAAGGGAAGGACCCTTCACAATTACGAAGGTACTATCCCTGATTACGTACCAACTCCACCTTCCACTGGCATGGAAGATACACCCTGTCTTCCATGCATCCCTTCTTTCCCCGTATGTTAAGACTGGATCTCCTCCGCTCAAACTCCGGTCAGAGATCGGAGGTCGAGGGAATCAAATGGCCGGAGACAGCCGGAGGTCCGGAGAGGTGAAGGCTTGGCGCAGGACTTGTGTGTCACGCCCTAGCACTGTCACAGCCTTCTTGGTCGGAGACGCATCGGAGTGAACCAGAGAAGGTTGAGAGGAGTGGTCTAATGTGATATTCAGGCTAAGGCTATCTACATACAGAGTCGAAGTATATATACGGAGAGAAATCGGAGGCTATGTAAATAGTGTAAGTCGGAGGTTGGAGAGATCATATGCCGGAGCTGTGCTCCAGGCCAGGAACAGGCCAGAGCTGTGCTACACAGCGTCGGAGGGAACAGAGGGGCGAGACTAAACTATATATGGAACAAGAAACATACGTAAGGGAATCTAACATAAGTCCGGAGGAACGGAGGAGCGGGGTTGGTGAGAGGTCACCGGAGGGACGTGCGGAGTTAGTCTGGAGGTCGGAGTTGTGTCGATTACATGGGATATGACACCATACAGAGAAAACCCAGTCCACGGCAAGAACTTCCCAAGACCTCCGCCAGAATTAGTAGAGGGTGAGGAAGAGTACGAAATAGAAAAAATATTAAAACACTGCGGTACGCCCTCATCACGCACGTTCCTGATCCATTGGAAGGGATATTCAGCCGAAGAAGATTCTTGGATCCCAGAATGGAACTTGAAACATTCCCAATCCACCTTAGATAGATATAAAAAACTTCACCCATCCGCTTTCCCCCTCACCGTCTCAGAAACACTGTCTCCAAAGAACAAAAACCATCTCAGAAAAACACCGTCATGACTTCCTCCCCATCTACCATTTCCTTGACCCTCGTAGATACCATCTCTTCTCCTTCGTCCATTTCCCCCAGTACCTTAGAACCCTCTTCCACCATAGCCACCTCTGGCTGGACCACCACCATGTTCCCAGATGGCGAGCCCGTCCAAATCATCTCTGGTTCCGACATGCCCACTTGGCACCGCTCCCAATTCGGTGATGACGTCGTCTCCCCAATCCCTGCAGTCGTTATCCCTGCAGTCGCCACTATTCCCCCGCACCCTGTAACCTCCGTTGAGGTCCTGCCATTCGCTCACAACCTTCGTGATGAACCCCTCAGCGAAGCCTATCTTAGATCAATGACCGAGCGGCTGACTGACCCTCAACTTACAACCACAGTCTATTCCCACCTCGACCTCATGTCCCCGTTAAACTCCCTCTACCGAAGCTTCCTCCAGTCACGACGACTGTCCCTTATCGCCGAGGACCTCCTCCTTCCAGGTATCACTGACCAGATTGCCTCCCACATCGGACGACGTCTTGGAGAAATCCAAGAGGAACTGAAAGGATCTCTGTTGATGACGATGCATCAATTGGAAATGGGAGAACTCCTGTCCGATGTAGATCGATACCTGAAGGACCTAGCCGAGTCTAGAGTACCCCACACCCCATCCGCGTCTTTGGAACCATTAACCCCCACGGAACTCGCCGCCGTAGAATGAGCAGAGGCCTATTGGACTGGGAACAACGGGAACACCCCCCTTCCCTCATCTCACCCCCGCTACCCAGAAGCCTGCTACTTCTGCAATCGCCTCGGGCACCAACGTATCTTCTGCCCAGACTACGAATGTCCTATCTGCCACAATTTCACCCCTGGACATACTCAGATGTGTTGCCCTTTTCGCCAACATCAGCCAACCCCAGCGTCATCGAGCTCACCGCCATCATCGCACAGTTCCAGGGGCTCAACATCTAGACGTCGTGGAACAGGACGTTTCCCCACCACCAGACCCCCTCGAACCAGGCGAAACACGTTTGGACGACCCATTCCAGTCCCTCCACCTAGACGATCTGCTTCCCCTAGCCATATGCCGTCTGATGGAGATAAAGAGTACACCGCGAAAGGAATGGCCAACATGACTGGTTCCCCCGGAGGTGGGCGTTACCTCGATTTTTAGTCCTTCGTCACAGTCTCAGACGTACTAAGGGGGTAATGTTACGATTGGACCCCTTTTTCTCGATTACATACGCATGGGTACTAGTCCCAACTCGGACGTTCTTCTCTTTTCACTGCTGACTATGATACCTTTACTCATCATCCGATTTCCATCACATTCTATGCGATTCCATTTGCTTCATCAGTGGTTCCATCCCAATCTATATAAACCCATCTTCCTGTACTCGTATCTCTAAGCTAGACCTCCCTTTCATGTACACCAATACACCGGGTCTTTGCTCCATTCCTAGCCCCTCATCGGGAATCCCTCTGCTCTTTGAGACTTCGTAACGCTCTTGAAGGTTACGCTGTTCTAAGGAAACCTTCTTGTTCACCTTGAGACGATCGATCTCTGAGGAAGTCTTCTCTTCGACTCTCGATCGTTGAGACAGGACAACCAGTAAAGCCTTGTTCTCCCAGAACCACCATACTTCATCCTCGAAGAATGCCTTGCCGCGTTCTCCTTCATCCTAGTAGACCCACCTCGAAGGGCTACGTCTATCCTTACCTAGGATAGTCGTAACAGTATGACAGTGGTGTGGGGCCAAAGATGGTAATAGTGCAGGACTGGGAGTTTTTGATGGCATAGAGCCAGAGGAGATCAGTGGAGTGCTGGAGGATATTGGTGAAGTGCCAGAGGAAATCAGAGATCAGTGCTCCCACTGCTTTTTGAGTGTGTGCCATAATGGACCTGTTTTCATCAGCTGGTTCAGAACACTTTGCTGAGCATACAAAGTCAGGCATGAGAGTGGCATGAAGCTAGAAGATGTCAATGATGTAGGTCTGGAGATGGGTAGAGCTTTGGAAGATGTCAGAGACTGGTGCTTCCACTGCTTTCTGAATCCACAGTGTGGCAAAGTGATCTTCTTCATCTGATCCAAAGAATCTTGCTAATCACTGTTATGGTTTATTTTGAACTATGCTTTTCCTGTTACTTATCACTTACATATGCATGGGTATAAGTCCCAACTTGGATGTTTCTTTCTTTTCATTGCTGACTATGATACCATTACTTATCATCTGCTTCCATCACATTCTATGCAATTCCACCCCACTTGCTTGGTCAGCAATTCCTTTCTTTGTATTCCTTTACAATCCATGCCTGCCTTGAATTCTCTTATGTATATAAATTCACATTGTCACATATGTAAACCTTGGTCTAGTCTTACCTTCCACCTTTTTCCTTTGTACCTTTTGCCTTTACCATCTCCATCAGCATACATCATTGTTCCCACTCCACAATACAGGCCCAAGAATAGCCTTAATATCTTTTTGCTTGCAACTGCTGTGAACCACCCTTAAATGGGAAGTCTCCATCATCGACCTTGCCTAGAGGTCTCCTTGTCTACCACCCTTAAGTAGGAAGTCCCTGTCATTTGTTGCCAAATGCCAAACCTTCTCATCCACTGTTAACTTGGCAGTCTCCTTGTCATCTATTCTTATTTGTAGGCAGACTCCTTGTCCACCATTAACTTGGTAGTCTCGTAATCTGTCCTCATTCATAGACAGACTCCTTGTCAACCATTAACTCAGTAATACCCTTGGCCACTGTTCACTCAGTAGCACCCTTTGTCACTGAACCTCACTAGTAGGTAGGCTTCTTGTAGACACCTTGCAATTGTCAAGCACTGTCACCCTCTTGTCCATGGTTAAGGCTGAAGCCCCAAAGATTCTACACCTGCCCTTGTGTAGGTCAGCTGTAACAAAAGACTAGACTCTCTTTCCATACCTGGCTACTGTCACATAAACCACCATTCGCCCTTATCGCCCCTCTGCCAACTCCCTCCATGGGGAATCCTTTTGTCACACATGTGCACCACTGCCTCCAGTGGAAGATTCATCTGATCCCTCTGACCATGAGCAGCCTTCTGACGAAGAAGCAGCTACCCCCACCATACCCTTGAACCCACCCCTTGCTGTTCACCATTGTGTCACTGTACTAAGCACCCCCCTCACATTCACCCCCATGTCTATCTCAAAACCTGTTGAAATTCACCTCACTAGGCCCAAAGCCTATGATAGAGACCCCTTTAAAGCCATACCATGGCTTACCTTCACCTGATCCTACATGCTTGTCAACAAGAACATCTACAACACTGATCATAAGAAGATTGGCTTCCTCCTTTCATATATGAGTGAAGGCCCTGCCAAGCAATGGGCCAAGTTCAAGTGTTCTAAGGCCCTTGAGACCAATGACTTCAGCACCCTCAAGGATTTCATCAAGGAGTTCAAAGCCACCTTTGATCAAGGCAACACCAAGCAAGCCACTCTATCCTGGCTTGCTATCCACCACATCAAGAAAGTCTTCCAACTCAATGACTATATCACTAAGTTCCTCCTCCATATCAGGAAGGCTGGTTTTATCTATCCCCCACTTGCCTCTGATGCTGCCACCCACCATACCTTGATCCAATTCTTCCAGGTCAGGATTCCAGTTGCCCTCATGAGGAGGATCAACTGCATGAATACCATACCCATGACTATCAAGAAATGGATCACCCAGTCCTCTCACTTCAAGGTGCAGTGAGATGAAGGAGACACCATCACTCATCAACATCATGGCACCTCTATCACCCAGACCTACCAGTACTCCAAACCAGCCTCCAGATCCCCTAGAGACCCTGATTCCATGGATGTTGATGTCGACCACCTCCCAAAGCTAACTCCTGAAGAATGGAAAACCCCTTCCCTGCAGGTCAAAAAGGTGACCACCACTGATATTCCTGCAGATCTTTCCAGGCTTCAGAAGATAGAAGACGATGATGATGATGATGAGCTGAAGAAGACCACCATAGGGAGAGTCAGAATGGTGGATTTTTGAAATGGAAAGTCATTCCAATGCATGACTTTCCCTCCCACTTCAATATAAATGCACTTGTAAATGCTAGAGATAAGCAGTCAATGAAAATCCCCATTCAACTCATTGACCCTTCACATTTGATGAAAGCCATTGACACCTTTGCCATCATAGACAGTGGTGCAGACATCAACTGCATTGACTGGGGCTTCATCAGGAAGCACCAACTTCCTACCACTTGTTTAACCACCCTGATTTCCATCTGCAATGCAGATGCTTCCATCAATCAAGGAGGGTCTGTACATTTCACCTGTAGTCTCTTCTCCAACATCAAAGGGATAGCCCAGCATACTGAGTTCTACATCATGAACTGCAGTAACTTCAATATCCTTCTTGGTATGCTCTGACTAACCAAGATGAACCTGGTAATCAACTGGAAAATCTGTACCCTTAACATTCCTGAGTCAAAGAATGAATCCAAAGCTCTATATAAGAGCTTCTCCAACAATATCAAATGCCACTATGACCACCTTACTCAGCATACCCTGAGAACCCCTTGTCACCACATGATCCATGAAGTCTTCGATGGACACCTTTGGAACTACTGGCAATGAGCCACTGAAACTAACTTCACCATCACCAGAGTTCAGGACTACCATTACCAAAATGGGACATCCACCAACTGCCTTCACAATGCCAAAGGATATTACATCCCCAACTTTGATATCATTGCTTACATCAGTACCACTACTGAACTCACTGCCACCACATCTTCCAAAAAATTCCCCATTGTCCTTCCAAAGGAATACAAGGACTTCAAGGAAGTCTTCTCCAAGGAAGCCACTGACCATGTACCCCCATTGCAACTCTATGACCATGAAATCAACTTCAATAAAACCTTCATCCCTAAGATAGGGAAAATCTACCCTTTATCCCCTGATGAACAGAAAGCCACTGAGGACTTCCTTGAAGAGAACCTCAAGGCTGGAAAGATTCATCTCTCAAATTCCCCCCAAGCTTCTCTCTTCTTCTTCATCAAAAAGAAGAATGGAAAACTCCACCCCTGTCAGGACTACCAATATGTCAATGAACACACTATTCATGATGCATATCCCCTTCCACTCATCTCCGATCTCGTCGACAAGCTTGAAGATGCCAAGGTCTTTACCAAGTTTGATGTTCACTGGAAGTACAACAATGTCCACATCAAGAATGAACATCAGTGGAAAGTCACCTTTATCACTCACAAGGGGCTCTTTGAACCTACCATCATGTTCTTCAGTTTGTCCAACTCCCCTGCCACCTTTTAAAGGTTCATGAACGACTCTTTCTGTAATATGATTGCAGAAGGATGGCTCATCATTTACATGGATGACCTTTTGATCACCTCCCCCAATGAGGCTATCCACACTGAATGCACCCACTGAGTCCTTGAGTGAATGAAGGAGTTAGATCTCCATCTCAAACTGGAGAAGTGTATCTTTGCCACCACCAAAGTAGAATACCTTGGCCTCATTGTCAAATCAGGACAGGTCACCATGGACCCTGTCAAACTTGATGAGATCACATCCTGGCTGACCCCTGCCTCACTCAAGGAAGTAAGGTCTTTCTTGGGCTTCGCCAACTTCTACTGTCAGTTCATCCCTAATTACTTCTCCATTGCTCACCCTCTTCTTGACCTTACCAAGAAGAATCTCACCTGGAACTGGACCCCATAGTGCAACATGGCCTTCTTTCAATTGAAGAACCTATTTCTGTCCAAACCCCTCCAGTTACCTGACCTCATACATCCCTCTGCCATTATCACCAACACCTCCAAATACATGTCTGGTGCAGTCCTTCTCCAGACCGACATCAACAGTGACTGGCACCCCTGCTTCTACCTGTCCTCCTCATTCTCCCCCACTGAAAGAAACTACAATATCTATAATTGTGAGCTCCTAGCAATCCTCCATGCCCTTTGTGGATGGCATTAATACCTCCATGGTGCATTCTTCTCCATCCAGGTCTTCACTGACCACAAGAACCTCACATACTTCCACACCACCCAACACTTAAACCACTGCCAAGCCAGGTGGCTCCTTGACCTAGCAAAATATGACCTGAAATTCTGTCATGTCCCCAGCAAACTCCTTGCCACCCCTGACATCTTATCCAGGTGACCCAATCTCTACCCTTCATCTGATCCTGACAATGAGTCCACCACACTTCTTCTACCATTGATGTTCATTCAGCTCATCAACTCTTCTCTTGCTTCTCTCATTGAGAATGCCTCTGAGTCAGATCCCCTTGTTCTTAAAACCCTCCAGTCAATCACCAATGATGTTTCCTCATCCCTTCATGCCCGTCTCTCTGACTGGCAACACTGTGATGGTGTCCTTCTTTATAAGGACCATATCTATGTCCCCACCCCTGACCTTCGCCAAAAGGTCCTCCTCTGCTGCCATGACCATGAAACTGCTGGTCATCTCAGTTATTTGAAAACCCATCAACTCATCTCCTCAGAATTCTGATGGCCCAGACTTGCCCACTACATGCACAAATATGTTGAAGGTTGTGCGACTTGCCAAGCCAACAAGGCTAATACTCACTCCACCATACCTCTGCTCACATCCATTTACTCCTCCACCACATGCCCATTCCAACAGATCTCCTGTGATCTGATTACTGATCTCCCTGCCACTGCTGCCAGCTTTGATTTCCTATTGGTCATGGTTGACCATGGACTTACTAAGGGCATAATTCTATGCCCCACCTTGAAAACTGCCACTGCTGAGGGTATTGCCACCCTCTTTCTCTACAAAGTCTACTGCTGCTTTGGTCTTTATGACAAGATCATCTCTAACAGAGGCCCACAGTTTGCTTCTACCTTCGCCAAAGAGCTTGAAAAGCTCTTGAACTATGACCTTGCCCTTTCCACCACCTACCACCTCCAGATAGACAGAGAAACCAAATGTGTCAATCAGGAGATCAAGATCTATCTTTGAATCTTCTGTAGCAATAACCCATCCTCATGGCCTGAACTTCTTACCCATGTAGAATTCACACACAACCACTGTCCCCACTCTCTAATGGGAAAGTCTCTGTTTTACCTCATGATGGGCTATGAACCCTGTGCTCTAGGTCCCCATGGTCAAAGACCACCTTAAATTCCTCACCACCTCCCATGATGAAGCCCTCACTGCTCACAAACTTGCCTGCCAAACCATGGCACAATGAACCACCTTCAATTTCCAACTCTTTGTCAAAGGAGACAAGGTCTGATTGAAAGCCCACAACCTGAAGTGAAATGTAGTCAACCTGAAATTTGCCCTGAAATGGAAAGGACCCTTTCCCATCACAGAAGTCCTTTCCCCCATCATGTATCACTTGAAACTCCCATTCACATGGAAGGTCCATCCTGTCTTCCATGCTTCTCTCTTATTGCCCTATTGTGAAAATGATGTACACAGCCCTAATTTCACACAACCACCCCTGGAACTTGTAGAAGGAAAGAAAGAATATGAAATTGATAAAATCTTACATCACAAGGGAATTCCATCTAACTGCCACTTTCCGATCTGATGGAAGAGATATATAGCTGAAGAAGATTTCTGGGAATCTGAGCAGAACTTGAAACATTCCAAGATCACCCTGACAGAATATAAGAACCATCACCCATTCACATTTTTCCCAGTACCATCACCCCCCCATCTGTTGAAACATGACCACCTCTCTCCTTCACAACATTGCCTTTGCTGCCAATGATGTCAAAGAGAATCCTGTTTCTATTGTTGATTCCTTGTCCATCATCTCCACTTTAGAAGAGACCCTCTCTGAGACTTCTACCTTCATTGAACCTACTGCCAACAAAAACCATCCTTCATTTCCCACCTTTGCAGATGCCAGCTGGAACAGCCTTTTCCCTGACTCTCCATTCTGTGCCCCCCTCATAGAGATCCATAGGCCTTCCCCTTCACACCCTGTCCGCATCATAGACCTCTGTTGAAACTTGGTATTCGCTGTAAAACAGCAAAAAAACTCCGGAGTGTAGTCCTCAGCAAGAAATAGGGGTGCAAGTATAGTTCTTGACCCAAGGAGATTGCAAAGAAAGAGAAAAGGACTATAGTAAAGGCTCACTGAATGTCCACAGGACACTGGAAAACTCAAGTCTGGCTTCCCCCCATTCAGTAGGGCTAGGAAACCAACTTTGGTTGCAGGATTTGAGGGAAACTTGAAGGGAAAAATAGAGAAAGCTTAGGGAACCAGACTTAAAGGCTTAGGAAAGGTGGTGGTTACTTGCACACTGTCTAGAAATGAAGTCCTAGGTACAAAAGTCTAATCTGGGGATACCCAAATGATATACAGTAAAGGAAACATAAGAAAGTCAAAAATCTGACTAAATCCGGAGCACAGGAATACCAGGACTGGTGCACAGGAACTCAGGTCTGGACATCAGATTCAAAACTGACCCTTGAACTTCAACTGGCTTGACTCGGGTTGGGACAAACAGCAGTGAAATGGTCTCAGGTTTGGTAGGAGCATTGGATAGGGGCTATTGGACCATGGGAAAACACCAGATATCACTGTAGGGAACTCCACTTCCCTACATCACTTTCTGCTCTTGCATTACATAACCAAGGTTCTAGATCATGACACGTGATCATCAGTCATTTCCACTCTTATATTGCTTCATCATTCACTATAGAAATGAGATATTTATGCCATTGGCTAGTATCTATATCCTATCAATAATTTTGGTCTTTCAGTCATATTTCATGACTCATACCTATCCTTATACAATAGAGATATATATAGAGACAAACAGTCCTGTACAGTATTTAAGGAGAGCTTCCTCATGGTCACTCTCCAGTTAGAATTTTATCCAACTCAGACAGTCAAGTTGAGTCCCCTCCTTTCTGTCTTACTCCAAGACCCTCTACCTTGCAATACTCCATTTACCCTTGGTGATTTCTTTCACCAAGGTCCATAACCTTTCCTCTCCCTATCAGTCCCTTGACTGGTAGAACTGTCCACTACCTTGGAGGATGAGACAAAGGAATCTTTGCATCTCTTTAACCTTCCCATCCACATTCATTGACTTTGATCCTCCACCATCCCACATCCCTATATCACCAAGTATTGTGACCACATCTATGACCAACATATGGCTATTGCCATCAGTGTCCATCTGAATATGGGCTCCACCCTCTACTGTCTTGTTCATCTCTTGTGGCAGATAGGTTGTCAGAATGTGTGCACTATGAAGGGGCAAGAAGGCCCAGACTCAGTTGACACACAGATGGTAGGACAACTGAGGGAGTGAGATGAGAAGAATGGACTAAAATAGTAATGGAGATTGAGCATATGAACTCTGATGTAACTCTGATATGATGTCTGAAATAGGAAATATAAGGTCCGAAAGGAGAAGAGGATCTTATTGAGTAAAAACACCAACTTCAAAATGCTCTGAAGTGGAGATGGCAGCATTGGCATGCATTGACCTTGGAGTTGTGACGATAAGCCTTGAAGGAGGCCAGAGATTGGAGGAAGTATATTTTGACATAGGTTGTCTCAATTTCTTGAACCACCCTACTGCTGTCATGATTCTAGAAGAAGTCAACCTCAAGCTAGATATTCTCACCCACCAGTTAGAGCTAGGAAAGTTCCTGGCAGACCTAGATTATTATCTCATTGAGACTAATGCCCAGCATGTGGAACCTCTACCAGTGCCCATTCCCACTCCTGTTTCTACCCCTGCCACCATCATTGTCACCTCCCCTACCTCATCCACCCCATCCATGTCCTCATCTCCTCTTGAAGAAGAGGCTATTGCCCTGATGAACCAAGCTGAGCTTTATTACAGTGAGAACTTAGGAGAAATCATCCTTACTCCTGGCAATCCTCATTATCCTCAGGCTTGCTTTCAATGCCACTGTCTCAGGCACTTTTGTGACCACTGCCCCAAATACCAGTGCCCCACTTGTCTTCGATGGACCCCTGGCCACAACCAGTGAGAATGCCCTCTGTGACACCCTATGCCTAGGCCCTCTCCCTCCTTCTCACCCACATCCCATTGCTCATTCTCATCCTCATTCTGAGGAACTCCACCATTGAGCTCTACATACCAATGTGC
>JBBPTO010001482.1:0-15466 GCA_038094155.1 Pulveroboletus cf. aberrans
TACGTAAAGGTATCTAAGATAAGTCCGGAGTTTCGGAGGTTAGGAGTTGGTGAGATGTCACCGGAGGTATTAGCGGAGTTGTTCCGGAGGTCGGAGTTGACTCGGTTGTACGGGATATGACAGGTCCGGAGGAACGGAGATGCATATGTGGTGTAAACACACCGGAGATATGAGTGGAGTTGGTGCTCGGAGGACCGGAGTTGTCATGGATATGACAAGGAGGTAGGTTGCGACGGTGTCCAACCAGTCTTGGGACTTAGTAGTGTCGCCGTCAAAGGCGGCCGGGGAGTTGAGCTTGAGCTCCATGGGTTTCGAAGAAGACATTGCTTCGTATGCTTGGATAAATTCCCGAGGTTCGGGCAGGTCGAGGGGGTTGCTAGGGAAAAAGATTCTCCCAGACTGCGGCTGGAGTGTTGGCGACAAAGGGGTCAGCACCCGAGGGATAGATGCAGAATGGGAAAGGCGATGGGCTAGGTCGAGAGCAACTTGGGTTTCCTCCTCAGTGGGTAGGAAGTCGTCCTCGTCAGAGGGGGTTCGGTCGTGGGGGACTGACTCGGAGTCAGAAGGTTCATTGGGGTGGGAGCGCCAACGAGTGTCAAGGGGGGGTCTGGGAGGAATGGTGGCTTACTGGGTAGTAGCCGACAGGGAAGCTAGACCTTTTGTTACTACTACCTCGGGTAGAGATAGGTGCAGCCCTTCAAGGCGGGTCTACAAGAATGAGGAAGAACACAGCAAGGCGTTCTTTGAGGACAAAGTACGAGGGTTCTAGGTGAACAAGGCTTCTACTGCTTGTTCTATCTCAACAATTGAATGTCGAAGAGAGGACTACCTCAGAGATCGATCGTCTCGAGGTGAACAAGAGTTTTCCCTTAGAACAGCGTAGCCTCAAGAGTGCTACGAAGTCTCAAAGAGCAAGGAAGATTCCCGATGAGGGACTAGGAGAGAGGCGAAGACCTGGTGTATTGAAGTACACGAAAGGGAGGTCTAGCTTAGCGACACAAGTACAGAGAGATGAGTTTATATAGACTGGATGGAACCACTGACAAAGCAAGTGGAATCACATAGAATGCGATGGGAATCAGACGATGAGTAAAGGTATCGTAGTCAGTGGTGAAAAGAAAAGAACGTCCAAGTTGGGACTAGTACCCATGCATATGTAAGCGAGAGAAAAGAGTCCGATCGTAACAGAAGACATGTCAAGGAAAAGCAAGTAGCTGAGGTAAAGGTGGCACAAAAGAAGGCAAAAGTGAAATACACTGGAAATAAAGACAACAACAACAGATATGATAAAGGTAATGGCAGAGAAAAAAGAGACAGGGGCAGTGACAGAGTATGTAAATGAGTGGGAGGGGAAAACAGAGGATATATCAGCATGACCAATCATTATGCCAGATGTGCTGCTTGTGATGGTGATGCTGTGACTACATCAGTTGTCTGCTTTATCATCTTTAGAGGACAAGCCTCTGAAGATGATGATGAAGACTACTGATGAAGTAAAGGAGATTGAGCATGCAATGCTGTGCTTCCACTGCATGTAATTCACCAGAGAGGTAGAGATGCTTCTGGTGCAGGAAGCTGAAGTGTGAGAAGTTGTTGGATATTAAAGGAAGGTAAGGAAGGTGGAGAAGGATGAGAAAATGGTAATGTCCAAGGATAGGAAGGGCAAGGCATCTGGTGAGTAACAAATTGAATGTACACAATCTGAATTTTAATGATACAGTAGAGTGTCTCAAATATCAAAGGATGAAGCTGGTCTGTGTTGAAAATAAAGATCAGATATTCAGCAAACCTCATAGTGACATCACCACTAAACAACCTTTTATAGGCCTTGTGAGTGCCATGTTGGCAGTGAATCAAAAAGACAAAAAAGGGTCCTTCAACAAGCTCAGCAAGCACATTTATTTAAGATTGGTCTTGACTGGTTCAGACTGCTGTCCCAACTCACAGAAGAACTCATTATCACTATCATCTGAGCCCATTATGAAAGCAGCCAAGCATGTCTGGCTATCTGATGTTTTTCTAAGTCTGCCAGAGTCATTGTTAGGGATTTTAATTGAGGGCTAAGTGGGCACCCCTTGCTGCACATGACCTTGCAGCAGCACTTTAACAACTATAGCCAATGGCTGGGTTAGGGTTAGGGTTTCACATTGTGGTGTCAAAAATTTAGCTCCCAAATTGGCTACTGCATGACACTGGTGGCCTCTAAGTGATCAGCACTAGGGCTCAGTTGAAAATTCAACCTGACTATTCCACACTGTGAATAATTATTGTCTCTTCAACAGCAATAATAAACAGATGTTTCTATCTGTTTCTAAATAAGCTGTTATTTACTGATGAAAAATGTGTTTTTCATGCAGTTGATAAATCTCAACCTGTGAAAATGTGTGAATAATTAGAAGTCCCAGTTCAGCTCAGTGGTAAGGGGATCAACAGACTCCTTTGAGAGTGCTTGTCTCTGTGATGAGACAGTGACTGAGGCTGGTTGTTCAGTGGACAAGAACTCACACAGAATGGAAAGATCAAGAGAGACATCTTCATCAGCCTGCAAATCTACCTCTGTCTCCAGATCCATAATCGAATCTGAGCCACCCATTTGATCTGCTAATGAATCAAACATGTAAGTGTCAGAATGAGTGTGCTATGGAGAGGCAAGGAAGCCCAGACTACAGACATAAGTGAAAAAAAAAGTAGTAGAATGTAGCTAAAAGCTCACCTCAGTTGTTGCACACTGATGGCAGGACAACTGGGAAAGTGAGACAAGAAGAATGGACTAAAATAGTGATGGTGATTGAGCATAAGAACTCCGATGTAACTCCGACATGATGTACAAAATAGGAAATATAAGGTCTGAAAGAAGAAAAGGACCTTACTGAGTGAAAAGGCCAACTCTGAGATGCTCCAGAGTGAAAATGGTGGCATTGGTGTGTGTCAATCTCAGAGTTGTGGAGATGAGCCTTGAAGGAGGCTGGAGGTCGAAGGAGGTACATTTTGACAGTAAGGACTGTCAAAATCTATGGTAAGTGCAGTAGTGCCCAGTACTACATACTATCAGAACAGCCATGGGTAAAATGAATGAAGAGCCTCACCTCAGCCAGATGCCCAGAGAGCAATCACAACTGAGGTGAGTTGAAAAAAGGCAAAGAGACTAAATAGTGAAATGGTATGTGCATGTACCAACTCCAGCAACTCCAGACCAGAGTTAAGCAAGAACAAGCAACATGCATTAGAAATAGCTCAGGATGAGAAAGAAATAGTGCATATTAGAAAATGAGTTGTATGACTTGTAGAAAATCATATGATATGCTTAGAAAAATATGACATGTCAAGAAAGGTTGCCAGAATAGGTAAAGTACAACTCTGAAGACAAAGGGAGTGGAGGATGCACAAAACAAGTCAGAGCTCCTGTGGAATTGTATCAGAGTTGCTCCAGAGTTATACTTTGACAAGGACTCTTGGGCTCATGCACCATTTCTGACTCCTCATCCTCACTGTCACCACCTGATCAGACATCTGCTTCATAGTTATCCTCATGATCCCATCCTTGGCCACTCACTGCAGACTCAATGATGGCTTTCAGGAAATCCTTCTTTATATTACAAAAATTGACAACAGGGTAATAAGGTGGCTTTTGTGGCATCTGAGAATTTTCCTTCAGGTTGGGGAGCAGATTGTGATTGATGTGAGTTTGCATTGTCATACTGTAAACATGCACAAATGGCTCACCATGCATGCTACTCTATACTGGCACTGACCAATTACAATCATGTCCAGCAAGGTTTGTGGGCTTTAACTGGCACATAGTGGTGAATTTATCCATGTGATAGTTGAATCAGTTTATTCATTAGGCATTTGGTTGATGATGACTGCAAAGATCTTCATAGCCAAAATCTATGTTCCATGATAAGTGATAGACTGGTAGTGCATGCTTGTAGTTGAAAATATGACTTACACTCAGAATTCAAGCATGGGAATGAGGTTTTAATGCAATCCACCGTGTGTAAGGGTTGTTATCAAAACATTGAATGGCCACTCATTAAGCCAAAACAACTCAAGTTGATGACAGAACTCATTCACAACAGCAGCTTTGCCAATCTCCTTCATAATTTCAGAAAGATCATCTGTCACCTTAGGATGATGATTGATATAGTCAAGCATAATTCATAAGCACTCTTTGAGGTATGCTTTAACCCTTTCATAAGCACAAGGATGGGAAATCATGCAACTTGGTTTCATCGTGATGGATGATTGTGATTGGAAATTTGGGACACTGCAGATGGGAACATGAATTGCCATTGATACAAGGGATGGTCTCACAAGAAAATTAGAGAGTGGATAACCTGTTGAGATGATCCCTTGTTGGTAATCACAGCATTCTCAATACCACACAAATATTTCCTACATGGATTCAAAGCAAATTCTGTAAAGTATACATCATTACTGAATAACTGTTTCCATTGTATGTGACAAAATCTGTGCACTATGGAGGGATAGAGATACCCAGACTACAGACATATGTAAGTAAAAAGAGAAGCTAGATGTAGCTAAATAACCAACCTCAGTGTTGCACAGTGATGGCAGAACAACCGAGGGAGAGATGACAAAACCAGACTGACTAAATAGTGATGGAGATTAGAGCATGTGAACTCTGATGTAACTCCGACATAATGTCCAGAATAGGATAAATGAGGTCCGAAGAAAGAAAGGGACCTTACTGAGTGAAATGGTCAACTCTGAGATGCTCTGGAGTGGAGTTGAGGGACTTGGTGTGTGTCAACCTCAGAGTTGTGGAGATGGACCTTGGAGGAAGTCAGAGGTTGGAGGAGGTATATTTTGACAGTATGTTGAAGACTTTGATAACATGCCATATGAGCAATGTGGGGATCCCTGTTTTGTCCATGCCTTGTACAAATATATCTTTGAGCTGTGCACCCATGGCAAGCCAGAAGACAAATGGATCAGATGCAGCCGCATGGGTGGCTTCAAGTACTCAAAGAGTACAGACAAAGGGAGCAACTATACAATTGTAGTTATCCATGTCCTGCTCCATGGTCATTGATTGGTGACAGCTGAGAAACATGTCTTGAACCTTCTTGATCTGCCAAAAGAATTTATCTTGTTCACAAAAAATGAAGATGTAAACTGTACAACAAAGACATGCCTTGAATTTGATATTTCTCCACTCAACAAGACCACATATATTTAAAAAGCATTGTTCAAGCAATGTTATTGCCAACAAACAAGTTCCAAAACATGTTTTTCCAATTGACTGAAGCATATTGACCTTCTCATCCTCATTCCCAATCCTACATTCCTTTCAGAGATGATCTGTTGAATGCACATCAGTAAAATTATACATGTCTAAATCTGGCTTATTTGACTTAATTTGTCTTTGCAATGTCTCAAACCTGACACAGAGTTTGAAGATGACCCTCTGTTTTGTCAAAATGTAATTTAGATGAGTCTTCTAATATTTTGGAGTGTACAATGATCACACTAGACAAGTTTTGCAATTTGAAAAGTTGGAAAAGCTCATATAAGATGCCATAAGCTGGATTTAGACATGTGTAATTTTACTGATGCACAGACTTGCCAAAATGATGGACAATTGGCTTGAGCAATGATAACATCTGGAATTGATATGATTAGCATCAGACAGCATGTTTGAAGGATCTAAAGAACTATATACATGCTGAAATTCACTTGCAGAAGTGATATCCTTGATTATATTATGAAGATGATGACATGGATCATTAAGGTCTATAATTGTTGGAATTGCTGTGGTAATGTCATGACATGCATTCTTTGTAACAGCAGTACTGTTGGAACAGATACCAGCCCATTTATCTTCACCAACATCACAAATTGGTTAAATAAAAGATGAGATTTTCAAACAGGTCAATGAAATAACCACATACTTTTTCAATCTTGCTTTGAACCCATGCAGATGTATGTTGAGCCCCCAACTCCTCATGTCCCTCCAAGAAAAAAGTCCCGCAGTCCGGAGTTGTTGCATGTACAGTATAAATGGAATGTGGGCATTGGATATTGGTCCCATCAAATGTCAATGTGAGGTTATTTAACCCCTTCAACAGGTCCAACTGCTGCCCATGGACATGGACAGCTTCCTTCAGGATAAAATTATCTGTAAACATGCTAGATGAAGGGGGGTGATAATTGGGATTCAGAGCATGAACAAGCTCCTTTCATTCAGGTGAGTAAAGGATGCTAGGGTAGGGACAAGACCATGGACACAGATCAGTCTCAGTATGATGTGGTTGATTTGTTTCTGATAGCTCTCATTTTCAGCTTGTCTCTTCTGTTTCGCAGCAGTCTTGAATGGTGTAATATCAATAGTTGTTTGGGTGACTCCAAGTCCAGTTTTGAATTTCTTGCTTGCAGAGGGATCAGC
The DNA here is from genome assembly GCA_038094155.1 of Pulveroboletus cf. aberrans. Classification (NCBI taxonomy): domain Eukaryota; kingdom Fungi; phylum Basidiomycota; class Agaricomycetes; order Boletales; family Boletaceae; genus Pulveroboletus; species Pulveroboletus cf. aberrans. The sequence continues at coordinate 6,410 of JBBPTO010001482.1, forward strand.
TGCCAACTCTATGCTGAGTACAGCATTCAAATCTCTCTCTACCAGGTCACATGAGAACTCAGATTGTGGGCAAGACAGTGAAGGCCCAGGAATAGGAGAAATGATATTGATCTGAGAACCCAGTGATGAGCTTGCAGATGCCTCAATGGCTTCACATTTGAGCACTGGATCAAGAAATGGGCATGTTGAGGCATGCCTCAATACATGATCTTTCTGGAGGCTGCCCTTCCATATGTGATCACATTTGGGTGCAATACACTGCCAACTCCTTCTTCTCCTCAAGCCAGACGATCAATTTGTTCATCAGAAGCTTTGGAGGGCGACCTCTCATGCCGGATTTGACCATGGCAGTGGGTCCCAGGCCACTGGCATCATATTGACTCAGAGTAATAGTAGCAGTTGCCGATGCATCAGGTTGCATCTGAGTCTGGTACATTTCAGGCTGTCCTGTGGTAAGCACAATCATAAAACGAAACTACTGACACTACCACGCACTTGTTTTCCATACAGAATATATATTTTACGTATTCCCTTTACAATGTCAATGCCCCATTTCCTGATGATATTATCGTCAGGATGCTTGAGATCATCAGTTACTGCCATGATTGGTTCACCTCTTTCTTCGATGGACAGAATTTTATCACCAGTAGTTCGAGCCTTCCACCCAAAGATCTGCTTGAATTGTTCATTGAATGCTCCAACCTCACTTCCAGTTTGTTCCACCAGGTCTTCATCTAATCCGAATGACATGAAGCTTGCATATTTCGATGTCGCACCACTTCCGATTGGTAATTCGCTGGGTAGATCCTTTAGAAGTCTCCGCAGATAATCGAGGACATGCAGGAATTCATTTGGAGTGAGTGATTCTGCTGATGGTAATTGCATTGGGACTGGTGTGAGAGCTAAGTAGATCGCTGTCTTGAGGTTTACAGATGATTTACCAAACCCCCACAAACGTCAATTTATACTGAAATCATACAAAGAGCTACGTTGGAAAGCGTCATTTCATTCGCCGGCCCGACCATCTTCCATCAGCGTTTCCGGGCCGGTGGATTACTAATGCAGACTCGGACCGGATGTACGATGCACCGTGCACTGGTCGAATAGCCTCGAAGACATCCGGTAAATGAAGCAGGTCCGGGCCGGCTTAGCTCGTGAATTTATCACACTTTTCAACAGCCTGAAACCAGCCCCGATTTTCCAACCAGTTATTAACTGCCTTTATCAACAGCTGTGTGAAAATATCGACTTTTCAACTGAGCCCTAATCGGCACCGTACACTTGCACTCCACGCTCAACCCTCCAAACGTTCTTGATTGGATGGTCATTGAAAAACCGTTCACGCGCTTAAGTTTTCAACCTGTCCAAACTCACGTCGTGCGGGATTTTTTCGCGGAGCCCTAGTGGGAGTCGGGGCTAGGTATTATGTCCAACTCTCATGTGTTTAGGGGCGGTTGCAGTGTCTGTCGTCTGAGATCGCGCGTTTGGGGCGGTCGCGGTGGTTGTCGGTCCCTGGAGGTTTCGTCATGAATTAAAGATAGATCCAAGGGGCAGTGAGTGGTCTGTGTGCTCCTTGTTGCGGGATGCTAACTCATTTTCTCTCCAAACTCAGTCTCACGGGATTCATACATTCGCGATCTCGTTCTGGACGACGTGTTTGATGATCGTCGCATTTCTTATGCTGCTCTCCGGTGTGATTTCGATTTTGCTGGGTTGAACACTTGCGCGCCGTCGACGGAAACACTGTAACTGCGAGGAGAGATTCAAATCCTCGTTGTTGTGGCTTGTGTTCACACTTGTGTCGAACAGCACATCACGCGAAATGGTACGTGGGCTCGTATTTGAAATATTCACAAAGACATCGCCGAGGTTAATCTGCGTTTCAGACCTTAAATGACTCAAAATCTGTTGTGAGAATTCGTCAGCAAGACCAATGATCGCGGTTCTTCCACGGAAGCCCGAGGAGCGCTGAGCCTGAGCCGAGTTCAAGTTTTACTCCAGTCTTCAAAGCCACACGGATGATAGTAGTCCAATGACACTGCACCCGTCCAACGCGCCTCGTTACAGGTGATGGGTGAGTAGACACCGCTGTTCCCGTATTACCACTCGGAGTTTTCCGCATCGGAGCCTTCCGCATCGGACGACAGCAATAACTTACATTGGGTTTTATAGGGCAGGTGATGCTGCTTGCTGGCAGGATTTCATTCTCTCCTTCACTCGCGGACTCACCACAACGCACATAACATGCACCTGCGTTTTTTTCCTCTTCCCTCCATCGCTGCCATCGTTGCAGTTGTTACTGCCAGCCAACTTGTAGATCGTTCGGCATCTTGCCAGGGCCACTCCGGCTTAGTTCCCATGTGCTGTCCCGATGAGCCCCTATATCTATCAGATACTATTCCTCTAGTGAGATTCCCCTGTCCTTCATAACTTAGCATACGCCATTTCAACGGCAGTGCATGCAGGTTGTCAGGAGATGCCGTCCTACGGTCCGTACGACTGCAACAAACGAGCTGAAGTGCAAGGGCCCTAGCCGTTCCTACCTCCACTGCTGCAAGAAAGTAAGTGATAACCGCGCAAGTGAAATAGAGCGACATTGATGCCCCTTCACCATCAGGTTCGCAGGAATATGCTTTGCGTACGCTCTCGAACAGATAATCTTCTGTCTCCAAGCCCCGCCCCTTTGGAGCCTCCCCAGGGTGCACCGCATGCATTTTTGTTTTGCAAGGACTTCCCCGGCTCAGTTCCTTTATGTTGTCCCGCTCCCTTGAGGCTGTGGGAGTCGTGGCAATTATTACCCATGGTGAGATTCCCCCGTCCTTCATAACTTGGTACATTCCAGCTACTGACAGTGCATGCAGGTTGTCAAGGGCTGCAAACCTGCGAATCAACGCATGGAGTGCGAAGAGTCTGATTACGTTCCCCATCTCCAATGCTGCAAAGGAGTGAGTAATAACTGCGCAAGTGAAATGGAGCGAGATTAATGCCCCATCACTAGAACATCTGCGTGCCCTTTCACATGTAGCCTCCCCCATGTGCACAGCATGCATAGTCTGAGACGGAAGGTGGCCTTCGGGGAGGAGAGGATGTCGTGTTGTATTTGGTCTCACGGCTTGTCATAGCCGAATGCCATATCCAAAATCCGACTGGGAGCTCTGTGGAACACTGGTAGCCAAGCAGGATGACAGAAGAAACCTTGTCAAACAGGCTGTATCATACTTTCTAATCCATCGCCACTACATCGTAGTACATCTGTCGCGCAACCTCTAATCTTACCACAAGAAGGGTCGACGGAATGTCATGCCATCGAACCGCTCGTTAGGGGGATACAAGAACCACTTTGTCGCTGCCGCTCACTTATTTAATAGGGGCGAGTGCACACGCAGCACACTTCAGATGCGGAAGGTTCCAAGTGGTAATACGAGAACAGCAGTGTCCATTTACCCATTAGCTGTAACGAACGTGCTGGACAGGTGTGTCATCGGATATCATCCGTGGGCTATCGAATAATACTGGAAGAAAACTTGAACTCAGCTCGGCAGAATTTCTCTAGTGGGGGATGAGCGCTTGAATTATGAACTTCATCAGTGTTTGAACTCAGTCTCGGATGCAAAAAAAAAAAGCGAAGCAGGTGCAGGCTCAGGCTCCGCTTCCGTGGTCCGTGGAAGAACTAAGGAATCACACGACCGGGGTATCCAAGCGTCTGCCTGTAGCTGTCCCGGGTCAACACTCGTTTCCACGGCCAGTGGTGTACAAGGCCGGGCCTAAAACCCGAGCCGAGAGCCTGTTTAGCCCGGGCCAAACCAGGCTTTCTGACACGGCCTGGTGGGGCTCAAGGCCCGGCTTCGACATTCGACAGGCCGCCACGTGGGCTGGGGCTGAGGCAGGGGCTTCAATCCAGGTCACGAGCTGTGTCAATGTCAGGGAACTGCATGAGTATACCCGTGGGCATGCGTGATGGAAAGTGGGGTGGTGTCACACGACTCGGATAACGATGAGTACGACGACAGGACAATAGCGATCGTCGTGTTGTTGTCATCGTCATTGTAATGGTGCGAGATGGGTGGAACGAGGGGGGTGGAAGTCGACGGCACGAGGGCGCCCAGGCGTGAAGACGAGAGGGTGAGGTGGACGACGGTGCGATGGAAAGAGGTCGAGGTCAGGTCGAGGTCAATGGCCAGGATGACGGCGCAATGGTGGAAGGGCGAGGTCGAGGTCAACGGGATGAGGGCGCGCGGGAACGAAGGGGTTGTAGCACTATCGCGCCACGCCGGCCGTCCCATCACTGTTGCGCTGTCCGTCCCGTCGCAGCCATGGCCGAAATCGTACCGCCGCCATCGTTGCGCTATGGTTGCAGTTGCGACTGCCATGCCGTCGCAACACCGTTGTGGGCGTGCCAGGCGTCGCGTCGCCATCATCATTGCGTTGTGGTCGCACCTGCGATCCAGCCACATCGCCGCCATCGTGGTCGCTGGCGTGATCCTGGCATCGCGTTGTAGTTGCCACTGCTCACGCGATGGGACGAGTCCGGATGATGTGTCGGCAAGGGAGAGATCATTGGGGCTGTTGGGTCCGTGTATGAGCACCAGCGATGGCGACGGGACAGAGGGGTGGGCGCGGGGCAGCGGAGCCAATCCGGGCCAATCCGGAGCCCTAGATAGCGGCCCGGCTGCCCCAAACCAGCCCCAGACCCCAAACTTTACCCCGAACTCAAGTCCCGGGTACTTCAAGCTTAGCCTTCGATGATCGGATTGAGCTGTTCCTTCCAAGTCTGATGATCGACTTCTTCCCGAGGTCCGGAGTCCTGCATTCGAAACTGCACGGTGTTACTTATTGCTAAGCGCAGGTAACAAAAAACGTTCTGAATAAGACGAGTGTAATAAATTTTACTGATGGCGGCCCGCCCGGCCCACCGCCAGATCCCTGTCACTGCTGATGGACCTCTAATTTGGGGTCAAGGGGTGCTTTGCACGGTCAATGGTTTCTCACTGAAACACACTTATTGACGAGTGGAAGAGTGACAGGACAGACAACTCTCAAATATCCCAACTACAGTACGAGTACGTACGCCATTCGACAACACTGGCAGGGTTTCAAAGGTGTGGCAATTGATTGGGGCATATAGGTACAATAGATGATATAACATTTTGATACGAAGTGAGAATGTGAATAAACAGAAGTTCAATGGATATATGAATCAAAATAAATCATGGATCGTGGCGGCCGATAAGATCGTAAATGCGTTGCGTTCTTTATTAGAATCACTTCGTCTTGGACGACTCCGCCACTGGAGATGGAATTTCGTTATCCAGAGGGTTGTGCTCTCTTCCGTCTCTGAGCGCCTTCATTCGATTTCGAATGATGGTGGTCATTCTGTAGGTCTTGTAGAGACCTTGCCAGTGGTCCGGCTTCCAGTCATCGGGCAGGCGCTCTTGTTCCACCCATAAACGCAGAACATCCATATCGAGACCTTCATCTGCCGCTTTCGCTCCGCCTAATATGCCAATCGCGATTGCCATTTCCCCGCGCGCAATCTCAGCATGCACGCCATCCAACGGCCGGCATTCCGCTTCCCGCTTCACCCGAATATTAGCGACATCTTCGAGCGTCATACGCCCGCGCTGACACCGCCCACCTGCGCCGATAGAGGCCTTCAGAAGAGAGTCGCAAGGTGAGGTGGGCGCATATTCCTCATCGTTGTGAGCATCCAGATGGAAAAGGGAGGCGTCGTGTTCGATAAGGTTGTGTCGAGCGAGATCAAAAAGGGACATTTCGCGATATTGTGAGAGGAGGAAGACACCGCCAAATGCAAGGATGTAGGCAAGGATGCTAGATAGATGGTAGCCTTCTCTGAGGCCCTTGACGATATCGAGTACGCCTATCTTCTTGCCGTTGCGTGGTCTAAAAACAAGAACACGATCGGTGGATGTTGAGACGACTATGTGTTGAAGAGCACTCACAGGAAGCCATGGTTAGCCAGGGTGTTCAAAGCTGGACATGGGGACCTCAGGTCGCCAGGTTGTGGGGGGCAGAAAGCATGTGTATTTCCCGTCATGGGACACACGCCATCAGAGTGCGGGTGGTGGTCATGGGGGTCAACAGGAGAAGCCAACATAGAAGTGACTCGGACTGGGCAAGGCATAGGTCACTGAATATGGAATAGTAAGAATGCAAGCGAGGGAAGACGGGACAGAGGATTGATATGATCATGCTATGGTCATCCACGCATGTTATATACGATCGACTCGCGGTCGACTCTTGCTTCCGGATGTGACGGCCAGGGCGGACAGCCTCACCACTGGCAGGCAAATTGATGAACTCACTAAAATTTAGGACAAACTCCCATCACGATCGGTGCTAACGCTGGGGGCGAACGCATACATTGGAGAGTATGATAGGGTGTAGGCTTCGTTGGCATGGGTACCTGTTCAAGCTGTGGACTCGTATGCACAGCTTTAACAGCTAGTAAGAGAGCCTGGTGCACACTGGCATGCAGTGGGTCACAGCAACAGGTACGATTTAACGGTAAGGCGGCGTAATGGCGGCCCAAATTTTGGGCCAATAACTCACTCAACTTTGATGTGCGTCGCCAGAATACAATTGGGCAGTGCTACCTCGTGACGGCCAAATCCAGGAATATGAGTTTAGCAAAGTTCTGCCGCCGACGCTCTATTTCGCGCACAGCCTTGAGAACGTTCATTCCCCGCAACTTCAACGGCGCCGACTATTCCGCCGCCCCCGTCTCAGGCTTCAATCTTTCCTCGTGAATCGGTGATGTGTTCTTTACATAGTCTAAAGTCATTCCAGTTTCGGTCTCACAACATCCAGCTGGTAGTAAGCTATGGGATTCACTGCACTTGAAAAGCATCCTTGCAATCAAATATCATAGCCTCCTTGATACGGTTGCGCACATGATGGGGTCGTGATTGTGGATCTGGGCGAAGCGAGCAGACAGTAGCGCGAATGAGCGCTGATCTACAATCGCGTGGTCAAGGCGATGAGCGTGAGATTTCAAAATCTAGGCCGTCTTGCAGATTCCTTTCCCTCTTTGTCATCGTACGCGCTCAACTTCCGTCGAACCAGTAAAAATGTTGCTTCCGGACGGGAATACACATGACACTTCTTGCGTGCCTCTTCGGGGAATAAGCAAACCCCGACAGGTTGGGGATGGAGTCCGTCGTATCAAATTGTGCTGCAAATTTCTGTAAATGCACGATTCGTGTCAACCTGAACTTGAACGAGTCACATCACTGAGATTTGAGATCTAGTAATTATCGGGAACGGCATTTCACATTTTCAATTTCCGCCTTCCGAAAATCGCCAGGCTGGACTGGGCCAGCGCCTTGGAGCTTGGATAGGCTGCACCTTTCACTCTTCGTAGCAGTTTCTGTCTGATGAAAGGACTACAACTGACTGCTTCCCCACCCAAGCGCTCACTGGATGCACTGTTATGCTTCACTGGCCCGGACTTGCACAAACCTACATATAACCCAACGCAGGCTGAACATATCGCAGCAGGTAGCCTAGGAACACTCATGGCTGAGTCAGTATCCACGCTTGCTGCGTCCCTTGAGTGGCCGGGTTCCAGATATCATGGACAACAAATGATCTAGTTCTGTGCGGCTGGCCCAGGGCATTTACCTCGATCGTGTTGAGTATGGGTTATTATAACTATCAGTGAACAGCCATGGGCTCTTTGACCAAAGCGGAACACACTCCGAGAACCAGCTCGAATTGCCAACGAATATTCCAGACCCGCCGCCTCCATTCTTCACATCCCAGGTCCGCATTTCGAGTCATACCTTCTCGTAGCTGTGTAAACAGCATCCTGCTGACGGATGCGTTGCACCTCCGCTTCTATATAGGTCCCTCCGTCACAGGCACGCCATGACTTGCCACAACCGTAGACGCCTGCTTTCAATTTGATGACAAGAGCGTCCTTGTCCCTGAATTTAGCACTACGAATGGTTCGGTATGGAACGTCCACATGTACGTTTGTGCAGTGTTCGATGGCGTGCGCTTCCACGGAGCCCAGAAGGTGCCTCAGAGTTGCATTTATAATGTGATTCGTAACCCTAGTGGGCTGGTCTGTTGGCAAGCGTTCCATCTTCCGCACGGCATGCTACCAGCCCGCTTTTGATTCCGCCAGGTCGCTTGCGTGTCACAGATGGGGGTTTGATACCAAACCGGGTTGACAAGTTGCCTCTGTTTGTCCAACGTATGCCTTCCTTGGTCTCGATCCACTGGAGTTGTTCAGCTACTGGACTGGCACCCCGAGAATACCGATGTTTGGTCGAAGGCGCCGGCGGAAACGCATTTTGTCAATATGTTTGTGGTCATCCTCCAAGGTTCGGCCGCGACTTCGCATCGCGACGTGGGATGTGCGCTACAGCTGTACCACATTCTACTCATTCTTTGTCAGTAACGCGCGTTGTGAGTATGTAAACGACGCGAGAAACCGCCTTGTCTCTTTCGAAGACCCCGCATTTTGCAGTGCGTGTCCGACCGGGTCGCGCTGGTGTCCTACTAAGTTCCCTTCCAGGTCACTTTAGCAGGGATCTTGATGTTGATGACGCGGTTACAAATTATGCATCAAGGAACGGGGATGTAACTCGCGTTTGGCCGCTGTGGCCGTGATAAGCATCTTTGAGGCTGAAGTTCCAGATCTGGAGGTAACTTGGCCGGGCACTGCAAACGGGACAGCTTTTTCGACGATGCTATGCAAAATCAACGTTCACCCTATGCATGAATTATAACAACTTGCCGCGCAGTGTCATATATATGCCACTTCGACCGTTACAACCTAATAGACGACTCTCAGTCTGAGCGCCCAGTCGTGTTCCTCTGAAGTGGCGATGGGGAGTTTGTCGGACTTGTGTAGGCATGGATTTCGTGCGTCATGCGGTCATGACTTACGGCACTTCCCTCAGCTGCTCAGGGCACTGGCGGCCCCTGATGCAACTCTAGGGACGCCCAGCTTGAGGGCGCGCCCCTAGAGAAAAATCGGTGTGCGAGAACCCGCATCTGTCGTGCACCCCTCTCCGAGGATTGGGACAG